>VDFB02067732.1:73820-107815 GCA_007258455.2 Sequoia sempervirens | reverse complement strand
TTGGAGGGCATTCCCAACCACCAAAGACGTGTTTTTTGTGAATTCTACAATTTTTCACATAATTGGGTTCATGCTCACCGTCAGGATTGCATTTGGTTCAATATTGACAAACTCAAACACATGGGTAATGTTAAGTTCTCTCTTAGCTTTCCAACTATAGCAATTTTTTTCACTTTCTGACAATGTGAGGGCTTTCATCCGTAATTTCTTTTGTTTGTATGTTTGTTTTTTTTCAAAAAGTAGTGTTTGGTTTTTTTTCGTTATAAATTAACCATTCATCGAAATTTCAAATAAGTTGCATTTTTAGAAACTAGACTCCATTCTACAAATTTTAAAAAATAAAAATTAAAAAAAAATTATTACTTTCCAAAATTTGTAGGGGGAGCATGGCCAAAATTCTTCTTTTTAGGAAGTGCCCACTTAGAAAATTAGTAAAAAATCAAATATTCATTAAAAAATTATCAGAAAAATTGTGCACCAACTAGATACTGTTAGCTAACTTCTGATTGTAACGATTTTAAAAATACTAAAAAAAAGGTCACTGTGCTTAGGTCGTACAAGAGTTGCTATGTTATGTTTTTTTAACAAAATCAACACCAATTTGTGTGCATCCCTTTGTTGAACCCCTTAATCTCAACGATTTTGAAAATAAATTAGTAGTTTAGAAAGTAGACTCAAAGCACTTCTATCCTTGTTTTTGTTCCATCTCAAAATTTTGAGTGTAACTATCCTTAATTTAGAGTCCAAGGTCAACATTTCTTGATTTCAGAAAAAAAGAAAGAAAAAAAGTGGCCACTTAAGCCCCCTTTTTGGGAACCATCTTGGTGCACTTACCCCCTTGTTGATCCTCTCTGCAGTCACATAGGTTGGATGGGAAGGTTTCAACAACTTGACAATAACACTATTCAAAAATCTATCATTCAGAGGACCCTAATAAACTCTTAAATCAATGAATGGTTCTTACAATATGGTCCCATGGGGTTTGGGCATCTATTTTTATCGAGTAGGAGATCTTATAGGAAAAAAGAATTGTGCTACAGGATTAATTGGAAGCCCCCTCGATGAGACCTTACCCAAGCCAAACTCTCCACATGTGAAGGTTGTCATCTAATCGTATGACAATATTACAATAAAAAATAAAGAAAATGCCACAATCCAACTATTAATCTGGTGTTTTGTCATTCGTTGTATTAACTTTATAATATCAAATTTATATAAATTGATATCTGTCTCTTTAGGTTAGTGCCATCAGGTGTCAATTCAAAGCTCTAGCTAGTGATCTTGAATTAAATTTGTAAGGCTCACTACACCTGCACAAATAACTTTATATAAAGTAGAAATTCACAAAGAAATAGGGCACTTAAGCTTCAACAGGTTGAAGAGAGTTTTTGAACTACATCCATATGTATAACATGTTTTATCATAACTTGCAATGCCATCCGTAGTTGTGCATATCGATATTACAAGTTAAGGCTAATTTTTAAATAAGGCAGGCTGAAATAATGCAGAAAGTAAATGAAACAGTTGGCATGTGATTGATCTTACCATAGTTGGGGCCGTCCTTGTCGTTAGTTACAATGTACTGATGGCCCTTTGATTCTAGCCATTCTTTTATACCCAAAGAATTTTCCATGCAGCCAAGGAAGTTGGGATTCTGTGAAGCATATTCATTGGCCTTGTAAAAGACCCCAACAACTTTATTAGGTCCTGTAGGAGCCTGCAAGATGTGATCGACAAAAATTAGAATATGAGGAGAAAAGGGCGACCCATGATAGACTAGAAGAAAAGAAAACAGAAAGAAAATCAGGACTTCATTAATCTTGTAATACAATGGCAAGCTTCCAACTAGTCATAACATGCAGACTCTATCAGAGTTGCAGTAGGTCAAAACACAGAAGGAGATTAGTTAGGGATCGTAGAAATGAAATGAGAATAGATATAAAGCTTAGACCTTCAGTATGCCCATCCTTAAATCTACTTAAAATTAATCCATATATATAGATCTAAATAAAAGATACTTGGGGAATGAAAAAGGAAAAGGATACATAACATATATAACAGGGGGTGTCTTGCAACCAAATTGGGAACTATCCAGAAGCCTGTGAAATAAGAGCAGAGAAATCAAGAGAAGAAATTGGAGAAGGAAAGCACAGGTAGTCATGACTCATAACCTAATAACCTAGAGGAAGGACTTGAATCCCAGAATGCACCGAGGGTCAGTCAGGAATAGCTCAATTTAAAAAATTCTTTTTGGACAGTATCAAAGATTTGAGATATTATGCAGAAACAACCAACGGTCAAGCTCCTGTGGGTATGCTCCATTGAGATTAGAGAGGCCTTTTTAGGCTAAAAAGATCTGCAGGACCTATCAAAGAGTATTTACTCAGTGCTATATCTACATTCATAGAAAAGGAAAACAAAAGATGACCACAAAATTTTCACAACTTACATCCTCATTATTATAAATCAACTAAAATTAAAATTAAAGTAATAGATATAGTTTTGAGTTATAATGCATTGGAAGAAAGTTGTATTTAGTTTTTTCATCAACATTTTGCATCACATTCCAATATATCCATTATTAGGAATAAGAGAAAATATTGTGCCAGATTTCAAAATTACATTCTTTAGAATTTTAGAAAGATGAGCGAAATTATTTTTATCAACCTTAGTATGATCCTGAATTGGAAAAGTGTCCAATTGAATTAAGCTCCATTCAAGAAAGGCCACAAAAGTCACTAATATCTCACAAATCACAGTGTTTAAGAAGTGACAATTAGTATTATAGATCAAATATTAACATAAAATTATATAAATGAATTGTAATGAATAATGTTTGTTATTAAGAAAACAAGATATAGCAATTTGATATCTTCTATAACAGAATTGGTATCCAATCAAAGCATGACAGTAGGTGTACCAGAAAGCTTGAAGAAATGCTTGAATTGAAATACATAATGGTGTATCATTGTGAAAAAAATAGCCCCAATAGCTTTCACTGTCTCTGTCATTCCTAGCAGTAATGCTACTTTGAAGTTGGGCCTACAACTTTGACATCATGAAAACTAGCATAGCGTGAGCTGTTGTTAGGTGAAAGTAGCATGTATGAAGTAGTTAGAAATGTAGTTATTGGAAGGGAAAGTAATAAGAAATTATTGAAATACTTGTATTGTATTACCAGAGGAATGAATTGTCTATTTTGAAGTGGTTGATGCTAATAGTGTTGACAATCGATAGTCCTCGCTGAGTCTACATGCAACATAAGGTCTTTGTTGCATCTGCGTGTATCTTTCAAATGTGAAAGGTAGGTGGATATGAAGGTTGGAAAGGCGAGTGATGCTTGAAATTGTTGTGAATGTCAATCCTTGTTGGTCAATGTTGCTGATGTCAATCGTGGCCATTTGAAGTGTAAGTCCCTATGATTTATGGATGGTTAAGGCCCATGCCATTTTTAGTGGAATTTGGTGGTGACTGCCATGACTCAATGGGGAAATAGGAACATCTTTGGGATTTTATGGATCCCAGGTAGGGCCAATGTAATTATTGAATCAAACAACAACAAAGAAGGGGAGTTGAGGTGGTTTTTCACTATCCTTGTACTCAATTTTTTTGACTATCCCAAGAGCTCCATTAACAAGGCCAATTTCAATCCACAGATTACATGATAACATAACCTTTTGGTCGACACATAGTAGAATCTTATATTGGAGCTGCTCATCGTATGGATTTAAGTTGAAAGAGCTCCCTATTTGCTCAACAATGGCTATGGCAATGGGTTGTGATAGAGACAAAAAAATGCACTTATTATGGAGTGAGGCCTTTTCATTGGTTGCATAAAGATGTATGCACAATAAGAAAGTAGTTTGTTCTATAGACGATAGTGTGGAACTTGATCTTGACATTAGCATTTGCCAATCTGCTATAGTAGGTTCAACCTTTCTTATATTGCACAAGAGATCATAAAATAGAAGTTGACTGGGATCATCTCCAGCTTGACAAAATATGTTGTTTAATGTAAAAACTATTGTAAAGCTCTGCCATAGTGTCCCCCCATAGAAAGTAGAAGAGTACATAGGAATGTCTTTGATTGGCGGTAGTTGGCCAAGGTCTCCAAATAGCAAGATTGAGTGGCCTCCAAATGGGGTCTAGTTGTGTGCAGGGAAAGCTTCGTGCAAGTGAGAGTTGATGCGTTCAAGCAACTTTGGACCGATGAAGCTCATTTTGTCAATTAGAATGTAGCGAATGAAGTGCATTTTCTCTTGGAAGCTTGCTAGTGTTTGCCCTTGCAAGGGGGCCATCTCCTTGATAGGTATGCGAAGTGTGGCATGAATTGTTGATGCTCCAATGTTGAATGCCGCAACACTTGTTGGTACAAGCAGTAATAGCGATGTATGACCATTTGGAGCATAACAATTGAGTGCTGACCTAATTTGTTTTATAAGGTGTGACTTTCCTGTTCCTGCAATTCCTTGAACTATTATTTTGAGCAGTGGCTGGTAAGTGGTGGAGGATATGTGTGACAACACTAAATCTAGTGTTTTCTTTTGTTCCAATGAAAGGTTGTGCTAGGTATTTACAATGGGAAGTATAGAGGTACTTGATATTTGGTGCGGTTTGAGTCTACAAAGTTAGATGCTATACTTCACTCTATTGGATTTATGGAATGACTATCCCAATCATGGTTAAGGTCTATTTCATGGTTACCTAGCATGCCAAGTGCATCCAACTGGAGTGGGAGGCCTGGGTGTACACTTGACAACACTTTCCATTTAGATTAGTTGCATTGATGTGGGGGTTCTGTATTGTCGGATGGAGAGCTTGGGTCTATATTGGAGGTCGTTTCTAGGTGAATACGTAGCACGTGTCAGGGATGGTAAGTGCATGCCACCCTCTCCCACTCTGCCACAATTTGAGTGTTGGATGAACCAAGGTCGATTTCAATGTTATGAAATGGTTTGTAGAGAACCAGATCAGTCCAACAAAAGTTGCTAAAACTTGGGTCATCCTTAGGAGGTATGCTTGTGAAATGTGGGGAGACTCAACCAATAGCTTTAGAGGAACTCTCTTTCCATTGGTTTGTTTTATGATATTTTTTGAAGCTCCATTTTTTAGTTACATCAATCAATGGCAATTCCTCTAAACAAATAGGATGTGCCATGTATGCATCAATGTAGTTTGTTTCTGCTGAAGTGGAAGCGACTGAGAGTGGAACATGTTGATAGTTTTTTTTGTTTACATTTAAAGAAACAAATGTCCGACTACACAGGCAGAGGGGTAGATTTAATAGAAGGTGGAAACTTTCTTGAGCACTAATACCATGATCGACTAGGTTGTCTAAAATCATTTTCCTAAAAGTGATCGGTGTTGGTTTGTCAGGTTGAAAAGTGTTAGAAATACGATAAAGCATTGCATGATATGTTTCAGATTTGGTTTCTGCTTTGGCAGCATTTTTTGCTATATATTTGAGCACAACATCTATTGATAGAATAGGTTGGCAATCTACATTTTCTTGCCAAATAGAGAGGATAGTGGGGTTGTGCAAATTCAATCACTCATCATTACGAGCAGGGGTGTGCTTTGGTTGGCCACTGTCATATGACAAGCCTGAATGGTCTTGCATGGTCCAAGGGGTTTTATAGCAGCATTCAACTATACCTCCTTTTCTTTGCAAACATGTTTGCAAGGTACAACATGTATGGTGTTGAACACAGTTGAGTAATTCATTGTAGTCATTTGAAGGCTTGGATAACATATTCATTCTTGTGTCCATTAAGCAAGGGTTGTCTAAGGTAGACCGTGAAACTCTTTCATTTGAGGTTTGGTGGGGACTTGGGTTTCAAGTAGACATATTTTTCAATGTAGTTGATTAAATTTTGTAGTGATGCAAGATTATTCCATTGTAGTTTGGCAGTATCAGGTGCATCTTTAAGCCACAAGAAACCATGGACATGTGCAGAGCCATGATGTTGCCACTCGTACTTGCAAATAGTAGATGTTATTAAGCAATTGATGTAAGAAACAAGTTAATATAATTGATGTGGGATATGTTTACCTGTACTAGTAGTCATTTTTGCAAAGATTCTTCTCCAAAACCTCCTCACGAAAAGCTATAAATCTATGATGCACGTAAAGTGCAGAGAGGTGTGGGTTTTGCACTATATTTTGGATCCTCCACCATGTAGCAGTAGTAGGATTTGTTGGTGTGGTAGATGGCATGACATTGTGTAAGTCTAGCCATTTAGTATCTGCTGCACTGAGGGTGAAGAACAGAGTCGGGCAACCAACTTGAATAACCATGTCAGATAGATCCCCCCTACGCTGAGTCTAGAATGGGTGGGTTCCATGGATTTTTGACCCAAACCGCATTACTTGGTCTGCAAGATGTTCATCAGGGATGTCCTTGAGTCTTTGGCACAATCCAAGAATTGTTGTTGGCAGCCTACTTTCCAAGTGTTTTTGGACAAATACAAAAGTTGTGGCCTGGCTACGGTGATGCATAAGAATATTCAGTATGAAGTATCTAAACCATGGGTGCTGGTCAAACCTATTATCATGGTATCTAAGTAGATGTAGAGAATATTCATGCAACTTGACCTCTTTCATATTTTTTTGATTGAATTCAGCTTTTCCATTTGGAAACAATGTTGGGAATGCCATAACAAACAATCCTTCAGTGCTATATTCATTGCTAGGCGTAAGAGAAATTGGTGGCCAATCAATAGTAGGAGTTGGGCGTCCTTCCCCTAACTGCAACAAGGCTCACAATTCTTGCACTTTTGTATGTTTAGGGGGCAAGTTTACCACAAATGATGTTGCTTGCATAGTCTCTTACAATTGTTCTTCAGTTGCATTATCCGTCTCCATTGAGCTTACATCAAGGGGGTCTGAAATTGAGGTTGTTGTATTTAGAAGGTCAAAGATGTCAGTGAACGCATTAGGAAAGCATGAGAGAGATGG
Organism: Sequoia sempervirens; assembly: GCA_007258455.2. Classification (NCBI taxonomy): domain Eukaryota; kingdom Viridiplantae; phylum Streptophyta; class Pinopsida; order Cupressales; family Cupressaceae; genus Sequoia; species Sequoia sempervirens. The sequence continues at coordinate 100,858 of VDFB02067732.1, read as the reverse complement.
CTTATCTATTTCGACATATTTATAGTAAGGGTCATTACACACCTTATATTGCAAATCCTCATGAACATGTGCTCTGCAAACATGGAAACTATACTATTGGGAATCAACATTTTTTTTGTTAACTATGAGTATATCTAGATTATGTATATGACGTGGCAAGTAATTTGCAATTACTGTAATATCCTGAGGAAAACAAATAGTGTGGCCACTATATTTTAGTTGGACCCCTCTTGCATAAGTAACTTGGAGGATAGGGATGACTCTTGCTATAAGCATCTCCTCGACTTGGGATAGGCGTTGCAAACAAGCAGGTTTCTCTTTAGTGTCCATGTTGTTCCACTTTGAGAAACGATTGCAATTTTTTTTTAAAATGCATCTTGAACAAGCACTACTATCATTTAATACCCTAGTTTTTATTCCTGTATATCATTCTAGGCATACATGGCAAGTTGAAATTTTTGATAGGTTGTCTAACTTTGAAAGGAAGGAATTCCTAGTGATGTAATAGTTTGTTGGAAATAGTGAAGGATGATGGTTTTGAGAGGGGGAACCAGAGTGTAATGTAGACTGCATTTGAGGTGTGGATGGTTGTAATGGGGTGGGGTTATTTGAAAGGAAAGGTGGGGATGTGGAGGAGCTTGCAAGGTGATTGTGGTAGTTTTCTCTTTGTCTATTTATAGAATCCTTATTTGCATGGTACCGTAAACATTTCAAATTATTACGACAATGTCGTTCTGCTTCGATACTTTCAGCTTGGCTTTCCATGATAGGGATTGTTGGGGAACATATCAATGCAATATTAATTTGCAATAGTTAATGAAAAAGTTGATAGCACATGTATAAGTTATGTGTGTTAAATTAGGAAGAATAATGCTTCAAGTAATAAGCATTTGTATTGAGTAAAAATTAACTAGAATACAAATCTCGTGAAAAAAAGAAATCATATTTCAGAACAAGTGCACAAGATAACATTGTCGTATCAAAAAATACTTTGTATTAATTTTATTTATAGCTGTAACCATAGATGCTTACAGATGGTGTCATTCACAACAACAAGAGCTATACAACATAAGCAAAGACTATATAGTATTGTCAAAAGTAAGAGGTACGTGCAAACTTAAATAGGTTTTATTGTTGTAATTACAAAGCTTTGTATTTCTTTCCCAGAAAATGAATTCATTGTGATGGCCACTTGAAAGAGAAACTAGTGCCCAAGAACTTGATCTAGCATGTGTTTAGCAACATCAAGTTCTACCAACAGTAGTTGAATATTTTCAGCGGATACACCAAACAAGGTATTTGTGGGTCCTTCAAATGCTGTGACTTTAAGAAGAGCACTAGTTCCATCATCCAAATCGAGTTTTACCATGTAGCTAAAATCACATCCTGGGAGATCATGAGAACACTTTGGATAGTGAAAGCTTTTGGGGATTTTCTGTACAACCTTCTTCTTACATTTGTTATTTCCCACCATAAGAGGACAAGAGAGGTAATAAAAGTCGTCCAAGTGGACTTTTGTTATGCTTGCTTGTACGCAAACATTTCTTTTCTTTGGAGAGCTAGTATTGTTGATAGATGTGATGTCAATCAGATTTGTAAACTTGTTTGAAGAAGGATGCTCTTTTGAGAGGGAAAGGAAAGGCGTTTCACTCCCTACAGTGGCATACCACTTGTGCAATGTTGAGGCTTCTAACAATTGTGGATTTATAACAATTGTAGTTGCAAATATAGTATCAAGAGCTTTTCCATGCCAGGCAGTTATACGTCCAAATTTGATCAAAATAATTGGAGGAGTTAGTAGAAGAGGCAAACTAGATAATTCATTTCCTTCAATTTCACAATGACTACCCCAAAGTGTTACATCAATGGTCAAGCATGACATGTCAATGATTGTTGCAGTACACTTGACTGTTTTGGTTCCATCTCTCTTATAGATGGTCGATGTAGGGGAGATAGATAAAAGTACGCCAAGAACATCAACAAGGGAATTAATGGGCAATGATAGTAGGGAATCTATACTCTTTATATGCAAGCTATGCATGGGTATTGTAGAGTCTACACATGTCGAAGGAGTAATTATTGATGAGTTTAGTAGGAAGATTTAAAATGGGTTCGTTGAGCTACTATATTTTGAAAGTTTGCAACTTTTATGCGACCATTAGAAATAATGTATAGACTATTAGACTGCACAACATTGTAGAACTCATCAACAAGTTCATTGAAACATGTCACATGTATTTCAAAGCCTACTTTGTCAATGATGTCAAAACCAAAGACTTTTCCTGCTCCATCTGCATTGTGAAACTCATGGATTGGAGTCTTTGTTAATGCTCTACCCTCAATGGACCAATGCTTACAGTATGGGGTCAAAGTTTTGATGGGAAGTATTTTAGAAGGGGCAATGGTTGGTTGATGGATAGATATTACATCTTGGTGTAAGCCAATTGGGCCCTAGGAGCTAGTATATGGTATATGACTTGTAGCTTGCAAAAGAGGACTTGGAGAGCCAATGAGCAGAGCTTTATTTGAGACCATTTCAAGGTTGTTGATAATTATAGCCCTGCAATTGGTTGTTGTAAATTTTTTAGGAAAATAGCAACAATGAATGAGAGTAATATTCTAAAATAGAGAATGGACAGATGTACGTGTATTTCTCAAACACCTTCAATGTATATTCTTTAAGGAAGACAATAGACCCGGTGACCATAGCTTCTTCAACAACAAGATTGTTGAATTGGGTAGGAGGAAAAGTTGGGTGGGTGTGGACACCGTCTGAGAGGTGAACTCGGTATTTAACATCTATTGAATGACCTTGTTGTATAGCGTCTATGGATGTAACCTTTAATGAAGGGTCAAGATCAAACATGCCTGCAAGAATTTCTTCAATGGAATTTTGAGTTAGAGTTGCCATTAAGGAGGTAAAATCAAGTTGAATTTTTGTGCCTGCGGGCAAGTTGTGAATGTTAGCATTGGCTATGCTGACAAGTAAAATAAAGGCGCTTCTTGATTCTAACATTGTTATAAATGGGGAAAACCACAAATGAAACATAAAAAAGGGAGGTATAGGCTTGAAAATATATGGTCACATAGTTTGTGTACATGTTTATGAAACCACTGGTTTGTGAATGAGCTAAATTCTATGCAAGGTATATAGTATAAGACATTCTTCGAGTTCTCTATTTCAAAACAATATTAATCAACATATTATGTGTTTTGTTTTGAAGATAATACCTACAACTTTAATATGGAAATAAGCATATCAGTAATTACCAAGTATAATTTGAAAGAATGAAAGTTGAAAGAAGAGAATTCATTTACATGCTAAACAAATATATTGTTAATAGTAAAGCTTTGCTGGAAAAATAAATTACAGGGAAAATTTGTAGCATTTACATGTTCAAGATAGTATTTACAATCGTTGTATTTGAATGGCGTAATAAAGATTACTATAAAAGGCTATCTAGTTTCTTTACATTGTAGCCATAAGTAGGCATGGTATAGGCACAACAAAAAAAAACTTATAGTGCACTACAGGTTGTCAAGGTAATTTTGGAATGATGCGATTATCGTGGGTGTCGTAACAACATTATAGTGTTGATCATAACTAAGCTCCCTTAAGAGAGTGCACAAGCCCTCTAGTTTTGTGCAGCTGGATTGGTAAGTTGACACTGAGGCCTGAAGCATCTCGACATCCAAATATTCAATAGGACTTGTTGTCTGACATGCAAGTTTTAGTTTGTCAATGATGTCATGGAAACTATTTGATATAGTTGCAACAAGATGCTGAATAGTTGTGTGAACTGAGTCAGGTTTATTAATAGTAGATGATGACTTTGTGCAAGTGTTGGATGCACTGGAATGGAGGGGCTTGGTTGTATAGGAGTTTTTGGATGTGTAGCCATGACCTAGAATTAGGGGATAAAATATACGTATAAGTTATAGAACAACATAAGAAGGTAAGCAAGTAAATGACTGAGCAAAACATGGAAATTAATTACAAAGGAATTAACAAATTACAAGAACTATGTACTAAATGATGCACTTTAGAAACATTAGATCAAACAATGTGTGAAACAGACATTTCAATTAAATATAAACTACTTTAGACCAATCAATGAGTGTATGTGAAGATTAGCATGAATTAAAAAACTATGTATTTAGATATTTATGTATGTATTAGAAAGTATGTATTACCAAACTATGTATTTCCACAGTAATTTATGTATGCAAAAAGTACTCACAGATATTTTATTAGAGATATTGTTCAAATTAAATACCTCGGTTGCAATTACAGTTGCAGGTGTTGCACCTCCTCCCTCTATTTTCACACCAACACTATTTCGTGCACTAACTCATTTCACTACAAAATACGATGAAATTTTTTGACTAAAGATGGATAATTAGATGTATTGTCAGGTACTAGTGATATTTAATGTGTAATTTTCAATTTTTTTTACTTTTATCCCCAATGTTCGTCGAAATTTTGACAAACCTATTTTTTCATCAAAATTGTGACAAAGAGTTTTCATCAAAATTTTGACAAACATGTGAAGTCAAAATTGAGACTGACATAAATAAAAAGTGAGCTCAACTATTTATTGCGACAACGTTTTGCGATACTTATGAATTTGCTATACTTCAGATTTATACTTCGAGGTTTGAAAATCATATTTCAAAGCAATATATCATCAGATTTCATTTTTAGACTAGTGCATTTTTAGAGTTGCATTTTTAGATTTTGTTGTGCAAGTTCAATATTCTGATTTTAGGAGTCTAACGGTTGGAAATCATAGTAAAATGATAATTTAATAAGTTTTGGAATTAGCATTTTAAAGTGTTTTTTGGGGTAATTAACTTCAGACTATCTTCTCTTTTGCAGGGGTGGTTGCATGCCAAATTTTCTTGGTGTAAAATATCAAAATTATTAGATTTTGTTACCTATCTATGAATAAAAATTATTAGAGTGTGAGTTTGATATTATTTGAAGATCTAAACATTCAAGCTTGGTAAATAAAAATCATGTCAGATAATATTAGTCCAAAACTAAATGAAGAGACACTTGATAGATTGTGTGCTACATTGAAAAGAAAGGGTGGTGGGAAATGTTATTGTCATTGCAATAATTGCAAGGGCTTAAAGACAAGACGACTTTTAATCACAATAGCTGAGAAACATTGTAGGCAGCATGGTCATGTTGAAGGGGGGCATGATTATCGTCCATTGGTAAGTTGTTCATTATATGTGTTTATATTGATTGAATTTGTAAATGTTTATATCATTTTAACATTATATATATATATAAAATCACTTTATCATGATCATGGTTTATTTGTGTCTATCATTATTATAAAGGTGGGGTGCCCTAGGGCACCTGATATGGATTATCACGACCTAGAGAATGTGGTTTTGCAAGTGAACGAACATGGAGTTGTTAATATCAAAGATGAAGTTAATGATCCTATGGAAGAAGATGATCATGCGCGAAAAAAAAAATTGAAGATGATAGTACAAATACATCGATCCATGACACATTTAGTGGAAGAGTTGATCATGATGATTGAGATGACTTTGATGATGTTCATGATTGACCTGTACTTGAGAAGGCATACGATCCCCTTTATGAAGGCTCCCAAACAACTTTTCTCTCTGTTGTATTGTTGTTGTTGAACTTGAAGGTTATGAATGGTTTATCAAACATAGAAATCTCACGAATGTTAATGTATGTCATATATGCCATCTTTTTTCATCTATTTTAATTGTTGTTAGTTCATCACTAGTAAATAAAGGATGAAATATGTACCATTAATATTATTTATATTAAAAAATTATTTTTTTGTTGTAGATTGATTGGTGAATTTTTGTTACCGCCATCAAATATTTTACCTCGCTCATACCGAGATTTATCTGGCATTATGAAATATATCAGAATGGAGTATCAAGCAATAGATACATGTCCAAATAATCATATTATATATCATAAACAACATGAATTTGCAAAAAAATGCCCAGAATGTCATATCAGTAGATATTGAATAGATCACCTAACAAAAAATGTGCCTTGCAAGCTTCTTCATTATATTCCCATTATTCCACTTATGCAATGATTATTTAGGTGCGAAAGATTAGCACAATTTATGGATTACCCTGCATGGAATAGAAGTGGAGATGACATTCTTCAAATGTCTATGGATGGTTATGCATTTAGGGACATGGAAGAAAAAAAGGCCACACTTTAAAGAAGAACCTAGTAATCTCAGGCTTTCATTGGCAGTAGATGGTGTCAATCCATTTGGAGAGTTGAGATCTATTTACTTGGTGTGGCCTATTTTTGTTATCAACAATAACATTCCTCCATGGATGTCAATAAAGAGGGAGCACATAACGTTGTCAATGATTGTTCTAGGTATTTGTTTACATCAATTTTCTTTAGCATAGTAGCATCTCATTTGTCTTATTTGTTGCATAATGACTGATAATTTTTTCATTCAATAGTCATGTACATTAATTTATATATATTACAGTAAAATGGTTATAATAATTATGTAATGTTTATGTTCATTCAACTAGGTAAGTACCAAGTTCAAGATATGAATGTATATATCGAGCCTCTTATCGACGAGTTACTAAATTTATGGAATGGCGTCACTATGTATGATGTCTCTAGACCAATAGGACAAAGAAAATTTCAATTCCATGCAATGCTTGTATGGACAATTCATGATGCCCCAGGGCTAACACATTTTTGTGGTATGTTATAACGTTTGACTACACTTTAACAATATTTAATTTTATGAAGTAGATATCATGCATGTTTTTTAAATAATCTATTCATTATATATAATTATAAAAATTGACATATTTAGTCCAATTATATATGATCTTATAGGTCTTCAAACAAAGGGAAAATTTGCATGTCCAATTTGTGGTCCAAAGATGAAATTTCATCGTTCAACAAGTTTAGGAAAGCAGGTGTTTGATGAGTATAGACACTTCCTCCACAAAAATCATAAGTATCAAACTATTGAAAAACATCTTTTCAATGGGAAAAAAGAGACTACATCAAAACCACAAAGAATGACACCTCGCCTATGGAAGTTGGAATATAATAGAATTAATCGTCAAGGTTATACATCAGATTAAATTGTTTATTTATCATATATGATATGTTTTGAATTTATATTTATATTTTGTGTTGTGTTTACTCATGCTATAATTGACAATGATTGTCGTTGTTAATTTTTTTAACTTATATGATTCATGAAGGTCGTCAAGGAATTAATGGTCAGCTTCCACAGGGACTAAAAAGTTAACCCAGACAATTTAGTAGGTTTCCCTACTATGAGCACCTACAAATTGTGCATTTGTTTGATACAATGCATATAAGAAAGAATATAATAAAAATGTTATGGAAAATATTGGATGAAAGGCATGACAAAGAAAAAATTGTCCAAATTTGTGGTGACATTCAAGAACCCAATCATGCAATGAAAAATGTCATTCAATTAAATAGCGATAGAGACCAAATTAATATAAGTGCCCTTCCTTGGTTATTAATGGAGTAGCAAAGCAATTATATAAAAGAAGTCATAAGAAAATTTTGTTTTCCCATAGGATTTGCTACGAACATAAACAATATAATAACAAAGAAAGGTGAATTTGGGTCAAGGATGAAAATGCATGATTGAAATACCTTCATTAAGGTAATTATTCTAGTATATTATACAGACTTGTATAATGCATGTACTTTTCAGTGTATTATGTTTACTACTTTTGAAAAAATAATGAAAAAAACATTTTATAATTGTTACAGTACGTTCTACTTCTATCTCTCCCAAACAACTTTGAGAACAATGTCAAGCAAATTATATATGATTTTGGAAAATACATGAGGTAAGTAGCGATATTTGTTCAATTCGTTGTATAGATCTTATAGTTGTCATTTGTTTTACTTGTTATGTAATATACTGTACATTTTTGTTAAATCTTGTTAATATATTTGCGCCTTGAACCACTTGTAGATGGTTGTCATCTAAAGAAATCCATAAAGAAGATATAAATTATTGGATGAGAAAAATTCCTCATCTAATGTGTGAAATGAAAAAGTTTCTACCTTCAAAAATTTTCAATGCAAAAGAACACTACCTCATACACTAGGTTGAGGAGATTGAATTGTGTGGACCTATACACACAAGGTCAATGTGGATGGTTGAGAGGCACTTGAAATTTTTGAAGGCTTTGGTTAGACAAAGAGCACATCCTAAGGGTTCTATGGTGGAGGGATATATAGTATACCAGACCATGGTGTACATTAGTGAATATCTTGCTAAGTTTGCAACAAAAGATCCATGTAGATCGCATTTGAGATCCCAACTCTATTAAAAAATTCGAAGGGGAGCACCTGATGGGGAAAGGTAGATTGAGGAAAGTGAGAGGTAATTATAAGATGGTCATGGAGATTAATTTGAATACATTTTATATATGTTTTTTATGTATATTGTACTTATTTAATTATTAATCTTCAATATGCATCAATTATAAATTAAGGTTGTATACCATGGTATTTAACTAATTATACGCGTTTGTTTATTTCAATTTTTTTTGATATAGTTGGCCGAGAGTGGGATGTACTTCATTTGTATGTCGCAAACAATCTTGATTGGATGACGGTATGGATTGAACGATGTCAACAATCTGGTTGCTCATTAACATGGGAAGGTGTGACTTCATTGGTTAAAGAAGCTCATCGTAATGGAGATTCCAATGTTACACAAAGGAAAATTGATTTAGAATATGGTTTAAGAGATAAACAGGTACATATAAATATATTAATCACCCATATTTTTAATTATTTTCAATTATATTGATGTATATATATGTTGAGATTGTTTTCTTTGCATACATTCGACCAAGAATAAATATGTTTATCAACTGACGATATTACAATAATTTTTACATGTTTGACATATTGTAGGTGAAACACCACAAGGCTATGTGGTGCAATGGTCATAAATTTTGAATCAAAAAGTTGGATGACACAAAAAAAACTTGTGATTCTGGTATAACTGCAGTCTCTCAAGTGACTAATGTTTCATCTAGAAGCAACATACATCTAGAATTCTTAGAAAATTGATACTATGGGATTTTGGATGATATACTTGAGTGTGAATTTAAGTCATTTAGATTAATTTTGTTTGTCATCCTATGGTACAAGCTACGATTGAATGAAAATGATCCTAAGAGAACTGTTATTGAACATGATAATGGATTTTCCATGGTTAATACAAGGTCGATCGAGGGAGCTGGAAATGAGCCCTATGTTCTTCCAAGCCAATGTGAGCAAGTATTTTACTTAGAGGTTCCAGGTAAACCCGGTTGGTCATTTGTTGTTACACATGATCCAAGAGGAAGGCCGGTAAAGTATAATGTCGCAGAAGAAGAAGATATTGAAGATGTAGAAGATGATGTAGATGATAATCATGATCATCAGTTAGTTGATGATGTCCCTGACGAAGATGTCGAAGAGGAGGAACTAGATCATGATGATGTAGGAGTTAATGTTCATGAAGATGATATCTGTGTGGATGATGACATTATTGAAACTGATATCAATGACGGTGATGATGATATGGCCAATCCTTACAATGTCGAATCTAGATTGGATGATACAGACAAAGAGTTGGATGAAGAAGAAGATCAATGACATTGAAATGTATGAGTTATGCAATTATATTATCTATTCGATATTAATTTCTTGATAGAATTATATTTGAATTATGTGGTTATGTAATTATTCATGATGTTTTAAATTTTTATGCCATTACATAATTAATTTAATGATGTACTTTTTAATGTTTGAAAGGTCAAAAAATTAAAACATTTCAATAGTGATGTTAACAACCTTGAAATTAGTGTGTTTTATGTTTCATGTGATCATAAAAGATTAAAAAGTGAGTTGTAGAGGTGGTTGTTCAATGGTTGAGGTGTAAATAACTTTAAAAGGCATAAAGTGATCATTGTAATGGTTGTTGATGGTTGAAGATTTAAAATACAAGCTATTGACTTTCGAAAATTTGTGGTTTTCTTCAAAATTTTTGCATTTTTCCTATTATGCAGCACTGTACGGTCACATGCAGCCATATTTTGATGTTAAATCAATTCCATGTCATGAAGATATGTGTTAGCTTTGATTTGAATCTAATTCGAGGGCTTAAGGTGTTGATTTGAGTTAGAAAACTTCATTTCTTTGCATACAGCCCGGTTACCCTATTTTTGAAGGTTTTGTAGTCCAAACATGATATAAAGGGGCTCTTACACTTTTTGTGATTACTGTAGCTTGTGTAAGAGGTCCCATGGATACTGTTGTAATTTTAGGATGCATGAATAGGTCATAGGATGCATAAATATGTATGTATGTATGTATTTGTATTTTTAAATGTAAATGTAAATGCAATTACTGGATGCTCTCCTAGAACAATAAATGCAACATATCATTAAAGAAATCTATATTTATGTATACATGCGTATTTCTAAATGCAAAGAGCATATGGTTTTGTAGTGTTATAGAGTGTACAATCAATTGTAGGAGAAGAAAGCATGGTAGAATGATTGAATCCAGATTAAAAAGGAGTTGGTGTGAACTTGAATTTTCTATGTTGAAGCATCAAATAATGTCTTGAGCATATTTGGATTAATTGAAAAAATTGCTTTGGTACAGACTATAAAATTTTTAAACCAAGGAAAAAATGTAACAAATCTAAGTCAATCATCTTAAAATGCCTCACTAAGTATACTTCCAAATCATGAATCTACTTGGTGTAAGATCCCATAGTTATTCAATTATCAACATAGAGTATAAAACTCAAGAATTTTCTATCTACTATTTGAGTGTAGACTATAAGGTCATGAGGGATCCATATAAAACTAGAATTGATGAGAATTTTTTTGATCTTTTCATAAAAATCTCAAGGATCCTATTTCAATCTGCACAATGATTTTTCAATGTTCACACAGAGTTGGAGTTATCACTATTGATAAAATCTAGAGTTTAAAACATGTAAAATTCTTCCTATAAGTCTCCATACAAGAAGACACTTTTGACATCTATTTATGGACTTCAAATCTCTATGTTGCAACCAAGGAGAGTACAAGCCTAATGGAATTCATCTTAGCTATTAGAGAAAAAAGTGCCAGATATGTGTTAGCTTTGATTTGAATCTGATTTGAGGGCTTAAGGCATTGATTTGAGTTAGAAAGCTTCATTTCTTTGCATACAGCCTGGTTACCCTGTTTTTGAGGGTTTTTTAGTCCAAACATGATATAAAGGGGTTTTTACACTTTTTGTGATTATTGTAGATTGTGTAAGAGGTCCCATGGATACTGTTGTAATTGTAGGATGCATGAATAAGGTGTAGGATGCATAAATATGTATGTATGTATGTATTTGCATTTCTAAATGTAAATGTAAATGCAATTACTGGATGCTCTCCTAGAACAATAAATGCAACATCTCATTAAAGAAATCTATATTTATGTATATAAATGTGTATTTCTAAATGCAAGTGTAAATGCAAAGAGCATATGGTATTTTAGTGTTGTAGATACAACATATCCATAAATTAATGTAATTGAAATTCTAAAGTCTTCAACACATATAATATGAAATTGATCAAACTATTAAACTACATGAGAAATAAATGAAAATAGTAAATGCATATGTATGTGTATTTGTAAATGTAAGTGTAAAATAAATAAGAATAATGAAAATTATAAAAGAATACAAGGGGAGACCAGTTCCTTATTAGGTGTATGGAGTATAATGAATATCTGCAAATGTGGATTTCAATAATGACAATAATTCAATCTGTCAGGCACATAATTTTTTTACAACAAGTGTGTAAACGTGCAAGTGAATAACTGACAAACTCTTCTTGAGATAGAATGGCAATTCTAGTTATGTGATTCTTCTTGTTAATCCAACTAACACTTCCCAATTGTTGTGATTGATTAAAATATTTTAATCCCTACTTGAGAGAATTGAATAACCAGATCACACATATATAGCAAATGTATAATGATAAACTGAGTATAAACTTGTTATATCAATTTAAAAAATAGAGAAGCATCAGAATGGAGACAATCAAATAACTCCATAAATTTAACAAAAAACTGATACCAAAATTTTAATCCATAACTTAGATATCTTCATTTACTCCATCAAAATACATGCATCTGAGTCTCTGTATATGAAAGCATTTTCCTAGAAAGATATCTACTGAATATCTCCTAACGCCTATATCTGTTGCATTACTATGGAACAGATATAAATACATCAAAACTTGGAAGGGACATGTCCCTTCACAAATGTTCTATTTTACTTAACTAATTAAAACAAGAGATTAGGATCTATTTAGCCATAGATGAACATGATAAATGATCTAGATAATCCTGTCGTTCATGAGTATTGGAATCTCCTAATGCGTTCCTGGCCGATATTTCCACCTTTATCATCCTTTCGTTGTGCTCGCAACTCTCGTCTAATGTTGAATCCTTCCCTGTAGCATTTTCCTTAATTCCCTACAGCATCAATTCACATTCTTCGATCCACTTAGCTTTCTCTTTCAACTTTTCTCCATCTTTAAATAGTGTAGGCATTCCCATATTCATAACATCATCCAGCCCCTTTGCATCTTCTCGCAGTTCCTCATAATAGTCCTTGTGTCTCTTTATAATTTGGTTACCCATACCAATGGCCACACTGTCAGGAACATCTCTTTCATTTAATTCTTGAATCTTTTCTTCAATCCTTCCATCAATTCTCTAGTGTTCATGCCCTATAACATGGTTCTTTGAATATGCTCCCCATAGCTTATTCAACCAAATCATTAAGTTGGCCTGCCTTTTTTTGATTATTGCATTCAGTGTATCATATTTACCTTGTGAATATGTAGTTGACTCCTCCCAATGATATTTTACCTCATGTGAGCTTTCACCATGTGTTATTAATTTAGGAGGTCCTATTGTGACTCCTAGCATGTCCTTCAAATGATCATTTTCTCTCATGATCCTTTCATTATTCATTTTGTACATTTCCTTTTCTTTTAAATCAACATTTGTATTTGGGTTTTATTCAGTTTTGCCACATTAATCCCAATGTCTGCAGTCACCATAGGATCTACCTCTCCAACCTTCAGAGTCATGACATGTCCAAATGCTTTCTCAGTATCAATCACCACTGACTTTCTATGAGGTGGATACAAGGCCCATATCATGAGTGATCCTTCATCCGGGTTATATTTGGATCCAGCATATATTTCTGTCACCCCCTCCGGACCAAGCTTTTTTTTGGAACTATTATCCTTTAAGAAGCTGTCAAACAACAATGCAGAATTCAAATCGAGCCATGGAAAGATCATAACTCCAGCATCCTCTAACATTTTCCTTCCTTTGTCGGGGGTCATATTAGCCATTTCTCTATCCACAGTTAATTTCAAATTATTTAGTAGCTGCTCCTCATTGCTTGGTGTAATATTATCAACTATCTCCCTTATCTCCTTGCCCTTTTGCTTATACAAGAAAGATCTGAATTTTGAAGAATTCAAAAATTCATTGTCTGCTACAAATGACCTGTATGCCATATGTCTGGTGTCTATATCTTGGCTCTCTTCAACACTTAGTTCTCTAGGAGGGCAGTTGTAATCTTGATTTTTTAATCTAGAAATCCTACTAGGTAGGTCTCGTGGCATATCTTCTCAAGTTTCCTCATCTCTAGAAAAAGGGAACCCTGTATCCGACAACCCTTGGTTGTATTCCTCCACCCCTCTCTCTACTTCCTCTGCCTCCAAATTTCTAATCATGTCATCAAATTGATAAGGGACATGATCATATCGTCCAAAGTTTATCCTTTGTTTGGCAGAATTGATATATCCCTATGGGTCAAAACCTTCTCTTGGTGGACCCTTATTCATATTATACTGCATTAATTTGTCAAGGATCAAATCATATCCTTCCTTTGCAAGCATAGTAAAATCACCAAAGCACAGAGTACTAGGCATAAATTCCTATTTTTTGAATGAACCAAAATTCATGAAACTAGAAAAATCCATTTTTCTTACAATTTCCAAATATGCAATCCTATCTGGGATTGTTTTAGGAAAAATGAATGTAGAATCCTCAAAACCAAACACCTTTAGGTACCATAGTAGCATCTTCCAAGCAATACCGGTCTCCCCAATTATGATCAATTGGTCCATTAAAGTCCTTAGGTCTGAGGAAGCATTTTATTTCATCGAAAAATGAGTGCGCACAAGGATGACTGTAGAATTCATATACTGACTTTACAAAATATTCTTCAAAATATAGGAAACTGGAATTAGCAAACCTTCTGTCCCAAATTCCAGTCCACAATTGAATGGATAACAATATTCCCTCTTTATCAAACTGTGAAACCGTCAAATTTTCTAGCCAAATACCTAACTCTTGTCCGAAGTACAATACTAGATGCATTAAAAGAGAATAATGCCTAAGGTGCAGAATAGGGGATTTATTCTTGATTGCCACCAATGCTAAGTCGAGCTCCTTGGATAAAAATGAAGCATAGTCGAATAACCTAGAATTATGACATTGAATGTCAGCTGTAATTACCATGGGAACAATGGACATATACTCAAGAACTTCCATACCCAACACTTGTCCTACCGAGAAATAGGTATATCTCATATAGGGCTTGAATAAGTTCACATGGAATGGAGGCCCATCGCCATTGTCAAGTGGGACATTTTTACCATCTTGTCTAATTCTATGTAAGGGAAACCTCCAACCCTTGCAAGTGGTTTCCATTCTCCAAAACTCCTTTTCCAACTCTTCATTCACAATTTTCTCATTACACCACCCTTCCAACTTAAAAACCTCACATATTGAAGCCTCTGATATGTATACGAATGGTTTCCCAAATGGTTCACATATGGCCTTAAGTTTTGAGTCATAGTGGGTGGCCAACAATTTTACCAGCTCTATATTGACAAACACATTAGGGAAAACCATTTTTCCCAAATTTAGATGCCATGGATTACATATTGGCTCAAAATGATCTCTTTGTTGAAAGTGGAATCTAAACAATTCATAGCCTCTTATTGGAGTCCAAATATCTCCTATGTGCTTGCACTTGTCATCCAATTTATCCACTTCCGCGCTTAGTTGCACGGAGCGCCTACCTTTGGACCTAGAGCCAAGCACTTGGTCAATTAAATCCTGATTCAACTTTCATTCAACACCCTCCGGCTCAATTACAAACTCAACTTTCTGCTTCTTACTCTTAGGGTGATTGTTTTCACTTTATTTTCTACCTTTCAACTTCCCCAAGCTGGTGCCTTCCATATTACTCGCTTAAAATTGTAGAAATGAAAAAGTTAAAATGCAGAGGACTTACTGGTTTTGATTGAGATCTTTCAACTGAAACAATTCTCTGACCCTTTGTTTGTCTCCTCGTTTCCTTCATTACTAATTCGCAATAATGTTCATTTTGCAATGATTTCCTTTCAATTTATGAAATTACCTATACTCTATGGCGCCATTAATGTTTTAACTCTAGGCATGAATGTAACAGATTTTTGAATTCCTTACTGTCACATCAAATGAACTTGTCAGCAAGAAACCTTCAAAATTTGGGCGATCTATACATTAGACCCCAACCAACATTCACAAAATACTCTGTTGATCGGGGTAACACTCTACACATTTGATTGATGTTAACATTTGTCCTATATACATAGCCAAGAGTCACCCCGACAATCATTTTGGTTCATTTGTTTCTTCATCGGCTTGAATTTTAGTATCACTAACACATTCAGTGGTTCCTCCGATGTTATAAGTCTCGCCGATAACTTTCTTTTGGTCTTTAATATGTCGCCATAACTCTTGTTGATATCCTCCTATTGGTGTAACTTAGTGGGTCAGGTGAACATTTAGGATTTACACCGATGGCACATGTCTCACCAATATATTCCCAGTGCTCCTATCGGTGAAAGAAATGATGGTCTTGCTGATGAAACTTCATTGGTGAGACTCTTGGCGATGACCACCGAAGCCAACCCATCGATGAGAGATCAATCATCGGCACAAGAGAGAAAACTCACTCCGATAGTTCACATCTTGCCCATGAATTTCGTCGGCAAGACAGATCCAATGTCACACCGATCTGACCTCTTCATGAGTTTTAAATAGACCTACACCATGTCATCATGGAGACTCTTGGCGATGACCACCAAAGCCAACCCATCAGTGAGAGATCAATCATTAGCACACAATAAAAAACTCACTTTGATAGTTCATGTCTTGCAGATGACTTTCGTCGACAAGACAGATCCAATGTCACACTGATCTAACCTCTGCGGGAGTTTTAAATAGACCTAAACCATGTCATCACGTAGAATCTTGGCGATGACCACCGAAGCCAACCCATGGGTGAGAGATCAATCATTGGAACAGGATAGAAAACTCACTCTGATAGTCCATGTCTTGTCGATGACTTCCGTCGGGCAAGATAGATCCAATGTCACACTGATGACTTGTCTTGCCGATAGATTCCCTTCATCAATGATACCATAAGCCAATCTCCCTGATATGTCTTCTTTAGTAATCCTAGCTTTGAACACGAGCATAGGTGATGTTCGAATTTACCCACTGTCCCATCAAATGTTCTATCAAAAAGACAATTCAAAATTTGGGCAATCATTTTATTTAGGCTTGACTAACATTCATTAAACATTCTTTTGGTCGGGGATACATTATGACAATATCACATAATCTATCCATCTAATTCATATAAATGTCACCAAGAGTCCCCCCAATGACTATCTTGATTTGTTTGTGTCTTCATCGGCAAGACATGGTGTATCGCTAAGACATTCAGTAATTTACCCAATGTTATAAGTCTCCATGATCATTATTGCTTCAATCTCATGTCGCCAAGACTCCTTTCGATACAAATCCTTGTGCTTTGATCGGTGAGACAAGAGAGGTTTCTTTCTGATGGAACTTCATCGGTGAGACCTATATGCTCGGTATGACCTTTTCATTTCACCTCGATGGAACTTGTCTTGCTGAAAAAAATCTTTATCGGTGAGACCGTGGACCATGTCATCCTGATGTGTATCTTCTTACGTAATACAATTAGTGTGACATTTATGTTCTTTGGCCGATATGTTGAAAATGAGAATATAATGATTTTTGAATCGGAGAGACCTGCACAAATTCTTGCCAATATGGGTTATTTGAATACTAGATTTTGGAGGTTTTTCATGATATCAAATGGTCAAGAATCATGTGATCATATGTGACTATGATGGATTATACTCAAGATATGGTTTTCTTTAGGGAATCAATGAGTGCAAAATCACTGTAAAATTTGCAAAATCACTTGTAATTTCCCTTGAAGTATGTTTAATAACTCCAAAATGGGTGTCTAAAACCATCAAGGGTTTCTTTGGTGTTTTGGGAAATTTTGGAGTTATTCGGCAAAAACTAGGTTTGCATTGTTACAAGGATTCTAGGAGTCAAGGTGTGAAATCTGACTTATGTTCTTTGTCAGGTTTTGAGAGTTGTTTGGATTTTTTAAATTGGTCATTCTAAACTTGTTGGAAGCCTCTTAAAGGTAGGTTGATAGCTTGGTTGAGTTGAACCTACTAGTTCTAAATTAGGTAGTTGTTATTGCTAAGGTGGATCACTCCTTTCTGTGAAGGCCATAGACTTATGATTGGGTCAAGTGTTCTTTTCTTTAGAAAATTCCTATTTCCTTTTTGATAGGTTATGATTTCATTAGATGGGTTATGAAGCACTTATTTCAAACAAATATCTTTATGAAAGAAGTATATTGGCATGAAATTAAATATGATTTGTATTCCAATGTAAAAACTATAAAGAATGGAAACAATTCTTTCAACACATAAACTATTATGTAGTAGTCAATTAAAATGAAATTTTTTACTCTATATTAGTTAGGATACACAACTAAGAAAATGATATAAAGTGACTTATTTATCATAGAGGAACTAAGTATATAGTATGCAAAGAAAATCAACAAACCCACAACTACCCCTATTTTGAAGGAGTTTAGTTTTCTCCCCTTCCTAATCTTGCTAATATTGTCTAATTATTTTAAAGAGACGAAGGGTCATAACACAACTTTATTCAACCTAGTAAATAGCTTGGTTAATGAAACTTGAAAAAGCAACAAAAAATTGCTACATTTGGCATTTCATGTTGAATGAAGAGTGGTGACAATAATCTACTTATAGTCTAATAAAACACTATTTTTATAAGAAGACTTGACATTAGAAAGATAAGTGTTACTTATAGTTTAATAAAACACTATTATAGTTTTACAACATATACTATTGTATTCTTGCATGGCTTCTTAGTTAATATATGGGGGATAAGATCAGGACGTCAGAGATTTCGGAAGATCGGATCGATCGAATCAGAGGATCAAAGGATCAATCTTGCGGATCAAGATCAAGGATCGATCAATCAAAATCAATCGTGATCAAAGAGGACGATGCGATCAAATCCGGATCTTGCGTCGAGATCCTCGACAAAAGGGTGGTAGATAGTGGGAGATATAGAGATATAGAGAGCAATAGGGAGAGATACATCAATCACCCTCCTATATCTCTATCTATTCATCCTTATCTCTTTATCTCTCTACCCCTCTCTATCTCTTTGTCTCCCTTTCTATTTGTATGTTTTTCATTATCTCCTTCTCTCTCTATATTTTCTTCCCTATATTTATCTTTGTCTCCTTAAGTGTGCAATGGGTACATTGAAGAGGTCTTAAAGGAGAATTATCATATCTTTAATCAAATGGCATGCTACCTTGAGCATAACTCCCCAAGGACACATGACATCCTTGGATTGTTGACATGAAACAACCAATCAAAATTTAGTTTCTCTTTCTCATATTAATATTATATTAATATATATTACTATTATATTAAATATATATTATATTAATTATATTTTGTATTATATAAAAGTATACTTATTATCAATTATTAATTATAATAATTTTATACGTATTTATTAATTTTGTTAAAGAATATAATATATAATTGTAATAAGTTGAATAATTATATTATTTATTATGTAAAATATAGCTAATATATACTTAACTATATTGTAGAATATTAAAACCTAGCTAAATGGTGCCATAATTTTCAATTTAATTAACATACTCTAAAACCTAATGAAACTAGGTTGTAGCTCATCATATTGGAGAAGTGAAAGGTCAATACCAGCACCAAGGAAGAGTTTGGAGTAGTGAAAATAAGGTCAATGCCAACGCTGACGAAGAGTTTGGAGTTAAAACAAGGTCAATACTAGCGCTGACAAAGAGTTTGGAGGAGTGAAAACAAGGTCAATATCAGCGCCGAGGAAGAGCTTGGAGGAGTGAAAACAAGCTCAATACCAGCGCCGAGGATGAGGTTGAGAGCACTCAAGGAAAATTGACGACCAAGGGACAATGAGTATTGTAAGTTTGGCACCCTCATTCTCTTTAACCTGCAATTTTCATGCCTAGTTTCCAAAGATCTTCTCGTACATTGGCACCCCCATTCTCATAAAATGGTATAAGATAAGACAAAAAATAAAATAGTGTAATCTTTCACATTTTTATTGACCAGCCTCAAGTCTTGGAAAAACTCCCATAATCTACTCACATCTTGGTTGAGGTCTAGAATTTCATCACACATAGCCTTCATCGCATGAGTCTGAAGCAATTGTAGACTTAGCCTAAGTATATGCTAGTCTAAGAAAGATCTAATGATTGGAAATAGAGGCATACAATTCTTCTTTAATACCTCCACCACAAACATATGCAAGGAAAGGTCTCCTCCCTTTTTGGTAGTGATAACCTGCTCCACACAGAACCCTTAAAAATTATGAATAGAGGAATATAATCTTTGAAGAACTCAAAGTTGATTCTCTCCTACCTGATGCAATTAGTCATTTTATCCTTACAAAAATTTATAGTGATTACTAGAGGCACATAGACCAATTCTTCATAATAGAAGAATTTGATCATACTTTTCCAATGATGGCATTATGAGAAAACCTTAGGTTAAATGAATAATTCCTAGCTAAGTTCTTTAAATCATGCCCAAACATATAAGAGAAGACCACTGCTATGTGTACTTGGATACCATGGAGAAAGGCTCTTTGGGATCTTTCATCAATCAAGGTATTGTTAAATTTTAACACCTAAAAGTGAGAATGAAGAATCTTTCCTATGATGGTGGCCATCCCATTATAGCTCTTAGAGTTGTTAGAGATAATTTTGTTTCAAAGTAGAGATATTTTAAGTTATCAAATCCTACCATCAGACATAATCAAAATGTTGTTGTTTCAAATGACTATGAGCACTAACTTTCACTATTTGAAGATGTTGAAACCTTGTCGTAGAGAACCAGAACATTGATGCAACCACTCATCCTACCTTAAAACATACCAAAAGTCTCCTAGAAATTAGACATAGGAAGATTTAAGATGACTTAAAAAAACCCTAAACCCTAAACCCTAAACTTATGATGACTTAACCAGGCGTAGTACACACTCCCTCCCTATTAACCACTTAGAAATATGAAAATTAAATATAAATTTGCTACTATTTTTAGTCATGTAGGTGTCCAATAAACCACTTGGTGGTGTTTCCCTTCAAGTTTATTTACTTGAATGAAGAGAAAAAGTCCTTTGATTACAATTAGAGAATATATTTGAGGCCTTGGTTGTTTAACTGGTGGACACTAGTCACATTTAATACTTGTTATACAAAGTTTGGGAGTTAAAATGTTAAGTAGATTTGATTTGTGATCACATGACCATGAAGGAACTTCATCCAACATCCCTATGAGTGCAAGTACCACCAAATAGGTATTTTTCATATTTGTCTTCTTCGAGTGAGGGAAATTCAGGAAGAGAAGAGGAAAGCGAGACATGTAGTAGGTCTAAAAGAGGGAGATCAACTAAAGGTCAAAAGATTAGAACAAAATTCTGTAAATGAGTGGAATTTTTTCTTGCTAAAGGGGGGTCATGTTCTTATGATGATGAGAGCATAGGCGACATCAAGGTGCCCTTGAGGTACAAACATTTGCGGAAACAATGGGTACCCAAGGAACTTCCTCCAATAAACACTGATTTTTGTGTCAATGAGAGGATATATCGCATAACACCATCGTCATTACATGGTTTGGGCCTATTTTGTATGGATGGCATAAAGGTTTGTTACGAGAAAGTTACTGAATTGATGGAGTATGTTAGACCTTGTTACAATTACAAAGATTGGATGCAACTGGTTTGATATACACGAAGTATGTGTAGGTATGCACTATAAGCAAATTATATACAGCTAAAAGATAAGGATCAAAATAAAGGAGTGGCTATGTACATTAATGGAAGGCCAAAAGCATCAGGGAATATTGCAGGGTTTATAAATACTACATGACCTGGGTCAACAAATAAGCAACCCAATTGCATATTTGAGGCGCACGAGGGAAACCATGTATTCATATGTGCGATAAAATTAATAACTACAGAGGAAGAGTTGCTAATCAATTACAATTTTAATCACTTAGTTACAAACACTATTACTAAAGGGGTGGTATGTACTATGTACCATTTTACCCAACCTCCAATTAATGACTCCAATATACCATTTTATTCTTATGCTTTTTTCGTAAGTCTAATGGTTTCATTTCGATAATATTTTTTTATATTTAATTTTTGTCACAACGGGACATTGATCATATGGGGAAGTCTTCGGCCCAGAGCACAGATCGTGATGCATCTTTAGGTGCTTCTACCTGACAGGTTTACCTCATTGTAATTTTACAAATTAGATACAAGCAAAATGTTTTATTATTATGTTTTTTTCATAGGTTTATTGGGTTAATTTCAATAATGTTTTTAATATTCTTCTTACAGTCGGCTGATTGTGGAAAGGCACCAGTAGTAGACAAGAGCATCGATAGGGAGGTGCAGTCAGTATTATGTGATGATGACATCGCTTATTCAATAAACCCTCTTGATATGATAAGGAAGACCCACAAAAAATACAATGAAGAAATCCTTAAGTTGTTATTCATAGTGCCTCAAACAGATGAGATAAGAGAGAGGGTTAAAATTTTGACTAAGAGAGCACAAAACTTGCAAGTAAGCTATCATGAGGTCTTTAATTATAACATGAGATCATTCATGGTTTTATATTTTGTACTCTTTTATGTCATGAACTAAAATATGTGTTTTTTTTACAGGATTTTTTGCGTCCTCATGATGCTCCTAGCCATGATTAGGGTACTGCAAGTGCTGCCCGAGGAGTAGGGGTTAGTACAAGTGTCCATCCTGATCTTCCTACACATACATCACATCATCTGACATCATCCATTCCTATATTATCGTCTAAAATTTTGGCAACACATACCATGCAGGCGTCTGTTACTGTACCCTTTGGTAGCAAACACATGCCAGAACATGTGTTAGGACATGTACCTGGGGATGCAGAGGCCACTAGTACTGGTGATGTTTTAGTAGCATTTCCTTGATCTTCCCGTATTACTAGTACGAGAACATTGCAGGTCACATTTGTGGTGACCGAGGATTTTGTTCCCATAAAGATAGAGAAGGTCCCAGGTACTTTAATTTTTTTTAATTAATATTATATATAATCCAATTAAAATTTACTTATTGATCACTCTTTTTAGACTATTGATCCCATGATCATTTTGTAGGAAATGATGTTTTTTATAAACATCTAAGTGATATTACATTGGAGCTCTTCGGGCCCACCATACGTACACGGTGGAATGCCCAAAATCAAGATTTAAAAGATGAGCTCATTAACTGTTTAGTTGTGTTGTTCGGTGATAAAATAGTCAACTAAACCAAGGTCCTTAAGAAAGGTGGTACCTATCTAAAGTATGTGAGGGACCAATATAGGTCACATTTACAAAAGAACAAAAAGTACGAGCATCCCCCATGATTCTGGAGAGGGAGGGGAAGGACCTGGTTTCGGATGGAAAGGAGAAGGATGAAAATAAAAAAGGAAAGACACCACCAGGCCAAGGAAGGTATGTGATACTATCAACAATGTAATTACATACTGATTACTCTTTCTTTTTACATAATCTAACGTATTTCAAAATTTTAATAGGCTGCCTGACACATCGAAGGCAACAAAGGAAAGACTAGAAAAACATGAGAAACACAAACTTGGCTCTGGTGGTTATATGAAATTAGCTGCACAAATTGTAAGTATCAATAAATGAAATATTGCATCCAAATAATAAATTGCAAACAATTTTGGTTTTATCACACCATAGAAGCAAAATTCATGATCTTATGCAAAAATCCAGGGCTCTGAATTCAACAGAGTTCCCACAGAAGAGAACCTGAAGATTTCCTTCCAGCAAGGCTATGGAGTCGTGGTTGAATGCCTAAGAGTCTTGACTAGGCAAACACAATCTTCCACTGCATCCGACACGCAAGTAAATAAAAAAAATAAAGTTTATTTAAAATTGAATACTTGTGCAATCTATTCAATATTAATGTCCACCATAAAGTAATTACATGCCTATTTGTTTTAAACATACAAGCAATGATAATACTGCACATGACATTGGAATGTAGTCTGGTGCGAATGGAGCACAACTTGTAGATGAAGGTCATGGTGTGCATCCTAGTACTAGATGTATTCATGTGCTATACAAAATGCAGTATGGATTAATACAATTAAACATATTTAATTGCAATTGGTGTATTAATTAATGTAACCTTTCATGTTTCAACTTTAGAGCATGTAGAGTGTGATCAACATGTTGAGCATGATCATGCTAGAGAAGATCAGGAACATGATGTGGCTCCATCAGGTAAAGAGGACCACTCTAATGTTCTTTTAAACATATTTAATTGCAATTGGTGTATTAATTAATGTAACCTTTCATGTTTCAACTTTATAGCATGTAGAGCATGATCAACATGTTGAGCATGATCATGCTAGAGAAGATTAGGAACACGATGTGGCCCCATCAGGTAAATAGGACCACTCTAATGTTCTTTTAAACATATTTAATTTCAATTGGTGTATTAATTAATGTAACATTTCACATTTCAACTGCATATCAGGATTTAGAGGGTGTTCAACATGTTGAGCATGAGTCTATAAGAGAAGTTCAGGAACATGATGTGGACCCATTAGGTAAAGAGAACCACTCTAATGTTCTTTTAATTAATGAAATACTTGTAACAATAATAATAAAACATATCAATTTAACATTTCTTTGTTATTGCAGCAGACCCCCCTTGTAGCGACGTCCATGTCGTGAGCACCCGACTAGGCATACATTAAGATCACGAGCAAAGGGTAGAAAAACTAAAGGGGGACAGATGATTTAGAAAATGATACTCCACTTCACTTTTTTAGCTTTAAAAGAAACAAGAAAAAAAGTGATTGTAATCATATCATGACAACCATATTTTTGATAATATGTAAAACTGAAAGAATGAATGTTATATGTTAATGAATGAATGTGAATATGTTAATGAATGAATGTTATATGTTAATGAATGAATGTTATATGTTATTAATGGATGAATGAATGAATGTTATATGTTATTAATGGATGAATGAATGATTACTTTTATATGATCAGGTATGGGGAATTGAGAGTGATGTGAGGGTCGGGGGGGATGGGCCAAATGAGCTTCCACCATCATGTGGTTGGCCCTGTTAAGTAGAGAATATTAAAATATTCTAAAAAAAAAGAGAAGCTCAATAAGGTAATTCACTTTTCAATATAAGAAATGCATCGTTTGAAGCGTCAAACCAATATGCAAAGATGAAAGAAAGTGCTAACTTTTCACTATGGTGGCAGAAAAATGATTCTTTATACCCTGAATACATGCTCTGCATCATAATTTGAAGTTGTTTCCATTCCAATGTTTTGAGTTTAGTTTTTTTGTATGGATTTGTATGAATACCACATTGTGTTGTGTGTGGATTTGGTTTCAAAGCTCTGTTTCTTCTATTTTTAGTGGTGACATAACTCTAAAATTTGACTTTTGTACATAACAAGTTAGTGGAAAGATTGAAAACTATGAAGGGTTTAGAGGCTTGATTGAGATAGATACACGGATATTTGGATCTTATTGTTGATGGGAGGCTTCCACTTAACCATGAAATTTTGAACCATCTGCAGGTATGCAAAAAATTCTCTATGTACATTCATTGTTGATCATAAATGTTCTAAATGATATTAATGCTTCAAACTTAAGATTCGTTTCATCGTTATAATGATCAAAATGTTATACTTTGCTATACATTCAAGCATTCTCTTTCCCCCTACCATTTGCTCTCTCCCCCCTCCTTTTAAGAATTTTCTTTGTCATAAAAGATTCACATTTCTGTCTCATTTACACAAATTTATTTGAAGCTCTAGGAGTGAATAAAGATATGTAAAAGATGATGGATTATGTCTAAACAACTTTCCATCTATCTTGCCAATGAAAGTCATCGGCAAGACATGGACTATCGGAGTGAGTTTTCTATCCTGTTCCAATGATTGATCTCTCACTGATGGGTTGGCTTTGGTGGTCATCACCAAGAGTCTCCGTGATGACATGGTGTAGGTCTATTTAAAACTCCTGCAGAGGTCAGATCGGTGTGACATTGAATCTGTCTTGCCGATAGAAGTCATTAGAAAGACATGGACTATCAAAATGAGTTTTCTATCCTATGTCGATGATTGATCTCTCGTTGATGAGTTGGTTTTGGTGGTCATCGCCAAGAGTCTCTGCAATGGTACATTTCAACGAATATTTTTTTATAAAAAAATTGCATTGTTTTGTTGCAATTTCGACGAAGGAAACTGACGAATAATCAAAAAGGTCCGAAAAATTTGCTATAGCTACGACGAAAGCTTTGCCGTAACTACTTGCCCATTTTTTTGAAATGGCGGCAAACTTCAAGTGTTATTTTGATGCTTTGGAAGAGCCATTGTAATTGCATTTTGGTTATAATTCGTCAGTGGATAGACGAAGTTGTCGTTGATATTCCGACAAACAACAAAGCCATTTTATGATGTCGACGACCGACGAATCTGGGTTGCTATTTCGGCATTTAATTCTTTGTCTGAATTTTGACGAAAAAATGGTGACAAAAAATATTTCATTAGTTCGTCGGTTGTCCGACAAAGCTTTGTCGCAAGATCAACGAATGTTTGTCAGGAAATGGAGTCAAATTCAGTAGTGGTGGAAAGCTGTTAGAAAAAAAAAAAACCATCATCTGAGTGGAAAACAAAAAGACAACCAGCAAAGATATAAACTGTTCTAAGGGGGGGAAAGATGTGATGAAAAATTTGATATTATTTTTACCTTACTTTTCTACATTGTAAGGGTGATAGAATAACGTATAATTGATATATCATCTATCTAAAAAATTAATTATAATTAGTCAAATATGGCTAAACACAAACAGGTAGCTGAATCCACTAAACAAACCTATTTTTCTTGTTTTATATGTAAATGCATTAACTTAAATAGAACAACGATATGTTGTTATTAAACTCCATTGATGATTCTCATACCTAAATATATTTTGAAATAGAACTATTTTAAGTTGCATATATTTATTTTTGAAAGCCCACATTCTAGACTGTATGTATCTATATACAAAAACACATTACAGATTTGTATGTATTTCTATCAGACTATTTTATAAAAACATAATACAACTGTATGTATTCATGTTTAACCCAAAAAAAAATGACATTAAATCAAACTAATTTCTCCTCAAGGCACAATCGAGGATGTCACCAACTTTGTTACATTAATGGCAGATGCAATTTCTTTTTTTTGCTACAAAAATTTTGTATATTGAAAGGCACATCTATCACACACTAACTATAATTCATCTAGAGTTACCCAAGTTATAATTGAGTTTTTAGAGGTTTTGGTGTGTTTGGTAAATGATTTGCAAATGCTATTTTGTACCAGGCCAT
>VDFB02067732.1:36784-73720 GCA_007258455.2 Sequoia sempervirens | reverse complement strand
TAATTTCCCTAGCGTTCCTCCAAATGGATCTCATCATGAGGCTCTGGAACCTTGAATTCCAACTCACTCATTTTTCTAGGTGGATTTTTTGGTGGAATAAATCCATTTAACACACTTCTCTCTTGCTTCACATATATGGTTACCATTTGGCCATTTTATGGAGGCCTTCATACGGGGCCACCACCTTGGATATCCATTGTGCCATGGAGGCACTTACAACCAACCCTTTCTCCCCATAGTTGTAGGTTAAGGTGGTCGAGCTTCAACAACAAAAGATCATTTTTACAAATAATCACTCAACTAGAGGCACCCAAATCAAAGACATGCTTCATTGGCTTAAAGTTGGTGACCGTGTCTTGAAGGAGTTTGTTCAAGATCTTCAAGCTTGACATACTTCCCAAGGAATAAAAAAAAAAATATTATCTAGGAGTTTTTCAAGCACTATGAATAAGTGTTCATAGCTCATGCTTATTCTCTTAAAAGAGAGAATGTCATCCAAGAATGTTGTCAAGTTGTTCCTTATTAGGCCTCTACTGAGTAAAGAATTTTTTGAGCAACTTATTTTGCAAGAAGATCTCAAGGAAGTTGTTAACCCCATGGTGGATGAAAAAGCCCCAAGCTATGATGGGTTTCCTTGTGAATTGTACAAGGATCTTTTGGATTGTGTTGGCAATGACCAGTCAAAAAGTTTATATTGAGGCTTTTCATTTGAAATCCTTAGGTTCAAAATCATAAAAAAAATTAAAAATCAAATTCATGCCTAAATTCGGTCATCCTGAAGAGATTTGTAATTGGAGGTTGATAACACTGCTCAATGTTTTTTTATAAAATCATTGCCAAATCTTTTTCTCTAAAAAATTGTTATCTATCCTTAGATTATTCACCAAAAAAAAAATAGACATCACTAAATAAAGATACATTGCACAATATCATTGTCATCTAGGAAGGTATGGAGTGGGCTCAATGTTCTCAATAGGAGACCATTTTTTTGAAAATTAATTTTACCAAAGCATATGACCTCATTGAGTGGAATTTTATTTTGACTATGTTGCAAGCTCTTTGGTTTGGGAAATTATCTATTCAAGTTGTTAACATGCTCTTTGTGGATTCCTTCACCTACATCACCATCAATGACCACCAATCTCACAGTTTTGGGATTTTCCACTCCATCAAACAAGTGTGTCCTATTGCACTCTCCTTGTATGTTTTAGTTGTCAAAGGTTTCAAATATCATTTGGCTCATTCAGTTTCTCATAGGATTGTTTGGGGTATTAACCCTATACTAGAGTCATCAAACCAATAGGGCAATGGTCATTTTGTTGATGACTCATATCTCACTCTCATTGAAGAGGCACAAAATATCAAGGAGGCACTCTAGTATCTAGATTTTTTTGTGAAGCCTCTGGCTCAAAAATTTAATGGAAAAAACACAATGTTATCCTTAGTTCATTGTCCCTACATCTCAGTGGCTTCATTCTTTTAGTTGGAAGTGGATTGATCATGGGGAATCTTTATATTTTTGGGGATTCCTTTTTATTTTCAATCCTCTCTAGTGGCTTTATGGAATGTGGTTTGAGCTAAAATTGAAAAAAAACTTGCTTATTAGATTACTAAACACCTCTCTTTAATGAGAAAGTTTCAATTTTGTTATGAAATTCTTGTTGCCCCAATATCTACCATTCCTTGTGTTGGGCTCCTTCTAAAGCTTCCTGCCTTAAATTAGAGAAGCTCATTCGATATTTTTATGGGCTTTTATTGAAGATCTTAAAGTCTTTCACCTAGTTGTTTGGGACATCTTTTGCCTCCCACAAGAATTTGGAGGGTTGGGGTTGCTATCCACTTAGCATCAAGGGCTGGCTCTATGTGAGAAGTGTATTATTCATGCCCTTTCTTGTAATGAATCCTAGAAGGTTCTTCTTTAGCATTATATTTCCTCAAGCTACCTTTTAAATAAACCTACTTAGAAGGGGTTTCAGTTTAAACCCTTCTCCTCATGAATGATGTCCACATCGAGATCACTTGTGTTGCCAAAAGAATTTTGCGTGCTTGTGAAGTTGTTAAGCCTTGGCTCCATTGGGTAGGGTCTAGCTTTCAGGATGGCCTCTCCCTTAATCAACATAATTTCTAGTGGTCTACTCTTCTATATATACAAGGTCTCCTTTGACTTGGTTTCCAGGGGTCGAAGCCTTACACTTTCACCATAAAGGCATTCAATTTCTTCAAGATTTATTCTCTGGAACTTCTATGACCCTCATGTCCTGGGACAAACTCAATTTTAGGTTCAATCTCTCTCTTCAAGACTAGGAGATAGTTAATATAGTTATGGGAGCCATCTTTGATGAGATGAACAAAAATTTAGTGTTCACTCTACCAGACTTTGGTGGAAAGATTGGAGGTGATATCCTAATACAACTCTCTATAACAAGTTGTGTCTTGGATATCAATGGTTTTCTCCTAATATTCCTATAGTGCTCAGCTTAAACGAGATGACATTTGCAATCACCTATCTTGATGTGGCAATGTAGGTTCCTTAAAAATTGGTTGACTATTGTGGAGACCAAGTTCACCCACTTTGCTTAGTGTATTCTACTCCAAGGCTTACGAATGGGATCTAGGATCCATCATCTCGGGGTTTGGGACCCTCAATGTCAATTTTGTGGTCAGTTGGAATCTTTTATAATTATACATCATCCTATTGCATTCACCATATGTTAAAACCAGTAAACGGAGGGTAGAATCGGCTGAAGCCAGTTTCTCGAAGATTGCGCCGACTGCCACGCGAGCATGGATGTACCACAACTGCTTGATCACAGTCATATCGTTTTCTACAGAAGACCCTCCTGCATAATTAGTTATCGAACTCATTGCAAGGAACGGCTTGTTCTCGCTCTCGCACACCTGCAGTCGCACACGAAGACACAGCTAATCAAAATCGGGGAAAGTATCAATTAGTAATACCTAGATCACAGTGCGAAAGCTCTTGTAGTCCTACCATCGCAATTGCTGCGGTTACAGTGTCAATAGAATTGACCTTCAACTTAGTGCGGAGGAAGTTTCTGTAAGCCACGTTATTCAAATAGAAGTTAGCACTGCTTGCCTTGTCAACCATCTTAATCTTTGGCTATTGTGGCAGACATATGAGGGAATCGCCCACGCATGTCTAACTTTACACCCTGCAATTCCATTACATCATTAATACCATGTAACTAGTGCAAAATTTGACATTTTATTTCCGAAGCATAACGGGTTACGTGGTGATACCTTAATCTCCTGTACTGCGGTGGCGTACAATTTGTCATCCGCTTTAAACCAAAATCTGGGGACTCCCTCCTCGGGCTTGCCTTTCACAGAGTGAACTGTTTCTGGCTGAAAATATACGGTCTGAAGTCTGTTGCTAACATTTGCTTCAACATTATAATCCGAAAATGTGAGGCTGGCAGGCTGGCTAGTGAAACTTCCCTCCCCATAGCCAAATTTCTGATTATCATCCACTATCAAACATCTAGTTATTTCTTACAGAAAGCAAAAGACAGACAAAGAGAAGAAAAGTAGGGATATGTATGTATACCGCCCAGTTCCACACGCCAGTGTGTGCAAATTCATTGGAAATAGCAACGTCACCAACATGGAGATGTTTGGGGCTTGCGCTAGCAGCTCTTCCATAGTGAATTACTCCCTTCGAACGAAAGTGAGTAAGCAGCAATTGTGTCGTCTGAGCTGCGTTCACCTGAGCACGACAATATTCCCACCATCAGTCATACTAATCTAATCTTCCTGCTAATGACACATTAAATGACTTCTTTACCGATCTACTTCCGCTCATTGCTAAAATTGTCCTGCACCGTTGATACATTCCCACATGGAACCTTCGACCTGTAGTAGAGTAACCTAAACCTGTTAAATACTTCTCTACATACTAGTTAAAAAAAAGACAAAAATTGTCCTTATGCTCAGAAAGATAAATATTAATGAAAGGGGAGAAGGAAAAAAGAATGGAGTAAGATTCAACCAGAGATATCTACAGCAGGTATGTCCTTGTAAGGTTGGAATACTCCCTTAGCGAGAAATACATTGAGTTCTGCTTCGCCAGAAACCACCAGACCGTAATGCTCGCCTCTTGCATTAATCCTCTTGATCTTTTCGGCCACCCCTTCTGAAATCTCACCATTGGAGAGGAACGGGAAGGCAATTAAGAAGAGCAGGAGAAGAACAGAGCTGTGGAAAGCCATAGCAAATTCACTGAGCGAAATCGAAAACCGCTTACTGTGTGTGTTGAGACTCTTGGCTCTTCACTCTTATTTATAGCACAGAATGCTTAGATTGTCCAAATGAAAGTTGGCTTAAGAGCTTAATTAATCACACCTTATCTTGTAGCACGTGGAAATGGAAGAAAGCACTTTAGGGATAAGGTTGCAGACACACGCCAAATACTCTCTGTGCACTGAAAAGAATGGGCTGTTCAATCATTTCTCTATTCCTGTGTGTAAAAATGTATGTATATTTACTAAAGAGTTAACAGCTAAGGCAACATTCCAGCTAAATACTAAAGGTAGATAACGGACATCGATAACTAACGTCAAATCACACTATAAAATATATGGACCAGGTTGATTCAATGATAATCTTTTCTGATACAACTGCAAATTATTTCTCTAAGATACTTTCCACTCAGAAAAAAAATCTTTCTTGCTGACCTTTTTCATGGACATAAATGACCCTTCGAATGGGATAAAGGTAAAATATATATGGCTTCTCAAAATTAAATGAGAATTAAATGAGAATTAATTGTGTTTGTGAATTGCATTGAATATTATTCACTACACACCACATCAATCGAAATCAGATTGTAGAAAATGAAACAGGCCTTAAAAACCACGTGTTTCCTTTCGAAGGGACTGAAATGCATAGACAATGTTCACATGGGCTTTGGAACAGAAAAAGGAATATGCCTCCAAATCGTTTTTTTAAAGCTTGGAGTCCATGTCAACCGTCCCGTCTACTAGTATTTGTAAACTATCACAAAATAAAATATGGTATATATATCTGCATTATTATTTTTTTAATCAATAGCTAGATAATGTAACTTTGGATTTCAATGTGAATGTATGTTTAAGCAAGTGTTACGTAGTGATAAATATTTACTTTTATAGTGTTATAGCAATATTATATGATTTGTGTCTGTTTAAAATCCATGTTGATATATTATCAACAAAATTATAATATCAAGACATATATATTATGGACAATTATAAATGATTATTTTAGATGAGACTCACTTTTTGGATTTTACTATCCTTAACAAAATATGTAAAATTATATTATGTAAATTCATTATATTATTTAATATATATAATATTATATTATTATAAAATATAATAATATAATATATAATAAGACAATAATATTGTAATATAAATTATATCATATTATGTAATATAATATAAACTATAATATAATATAATAGATATATATTATAATATAAATATATATAATATAAATATATAGTATAATATAACATAACATATAATGAAATATAAATAAGTATATAATATATGCTAGCTATCATTGGTCAATGGCATACCTTATTCTTGTCAAGTGTTTAGTGAGGTTACAAAATTACTATGGACTCCTTACAAGGTTCTTAAAATCTTGTTGAAGTCTGGTATCTTTTTTGTGACTTGTTGTTTTTGAGAATGCAAAATGGAAGTCTAGAAAAAAACACATGGGCATCCACCAAAGCATAACATAATGCAGATTTTTGTCAATTGTATCTAGTTTGCAAATATGAAAATAAAAGACAAAGAGTATCAACTAGTTTACAAATATGAATGACACAAACATGCAATACAACATTTATGTATTTTTATGTTTTGGAAGTTGTCAATTTCTAGTTTCCTTTTTCATCAAAGAGTTGTACTCATTTTGCATAGCTACTTCCCATCCATGGAGTGTCAACCTACATCACCCTAGTCATAAGAGCATAGTGAGAAAAATATTCTTAGGGCCTTCTTAATAGATTTCTTGAATTCTCCTAGTCTTCCTTGTGTCTTCATCATCACTTTCACTTGATACTCCAATTTGTGTTCCTTCTCCTCCAATAAAAGATGGAACACCTTGATCTGAAAAATTGGTATATGTAGACTTATCTTTTTCAATCCAAATTAGAAAGGAAGATAATGTAGAATCATCACTTTCAATATCTTCATCAAACTATACATTCCTTTTTATATGTATTTTGCTTGTTTTAGGATTATATAACATATATCCTTTTGATTCCTCACTATACCCAATCATTATGTACTTCTCACTTTTCCTTTCTAGCTTTTCTATTTTTTATTAAGAATGTGGTCAAAGACATTACATCCAAAGACACGAAAAATGATACACTATAGGATTTCTACCATTCCACGCCTCTTTTGGAATTATATATTGCAATGTGAATTACTTCAACCAAAAATTTAGCTTAAATTTTTCTAGAGTGTAGCATGCATCTAGCCATTTCTATATTAGCTTTTTTTCTTTCTATAACTCCATTTTGTTGGTGTGAGTAGGAAATATTTGATTTTTTTTTATTCTATGTTGTTTACAAATTTCTAAGAAATATTTATTCATATATTTAGTACCTCTATTTTTCATTATTGTCTTTAGAGATCTTCTAATTTTATTTTAAGTCAAAACCTTAAAATATTTAAAGTCATCAAACACTTCATCCTCTTTTTCTAGAAAATATACTCAAATTATTCTAATATGGAAATCTACAAAAGTAAGAACATACCTTGATTCTACAAGTGATGGTGTTCTAAGATGACCCGTTACATCGCTACGAATCAAATGTAAAGGAGTTTTAGCTATCCATGATTTTCCTTGTGGGCAACTTTCCACATGTTGCTTTCCCATAGCACACTTTCACATAGATTGTGTCTTGGTGAGAATTTTGGAACTACATGTATTGAATATGTATTCTCTCTATAAGCTTAAGACTTTTATAGTTGACATGTCCCATATTCTCATGTCATAACATGCTCATATCATCAAATTTGACAATAGCACTTATATGCTCATTTTCACATTTAAAAGTAATTTCTTGAAATTTATTTAATTCTATAACAAACTCAGTGTTATTCATAGTAGAACTTTTAATTTTTTCACCTTAAGTGAATAAAACATGATGCCATGACATAGCAATAAAAAAATTTCTTCCAATAATGTAAATTACATGTATAATTGAATGAAATATCAAAATTTCCAATTTGTCATTGCAATCCAAAGTAATTACTTAGATCTTCCAAAATATAGATATCATATTGAACAAAGAAGTCAACAATATACAATGAGGATTCCATTATGATATAATCACTTTGTAAATTACAATATTCCAAGAATGTACATAGTTATAAACACATCTCCATCAAGCTTCATAGCATAAGATATAGATGGTCTAGGAATCCGCCTTTCAAAATATTGGTCCTTTGTCACCTACTGAGGAGGAGGAGCATCACTCAAGCACTTTTCTACCAACTACAGACTCATATGTGGTCCCCCACACATCTATCAATGATAGATGGCCCTACACTTTGATGAAGGTAATGGTTGGGTAACCTTGTACGATACCACTCTGAGCTTAGTGTTGCATCAAACATGAATAGGATTTATAACCTACACTAAGAAGCCCTCATGCATTTCAGTAGACACGGTGGACTGACAGTGGAGTCATCGAACATCCCCACTACTTTGGCCAAAGCATTCTCACTCAGTACTTTGAGTGAAGGTCTACCATTCACCTACACTATAGCAAGCTCATTTTGAATTAATATCATTATATCTATGCTTAGGCAATCCCTCTCCATGGGTAAGCTACTCCCTAGGATAACATATCTCTTAAACAACCTAAGGAAACACAACTCATAAAGCTAAGTACTAGTTCCCTCCCTTGACTAGGTGACATTCCTCGGAGTAACCTACTAGTTCCCTCCCTTCACTGGATAACTACTCCCTTTACTAGATAACTACCCTAGGAGTAACCTACTAGCCATCTAGCATAATTAATTATCTAGCTATGAGTGTTCCTTAAGCTTGTCTACATTTGATCATATCTAGTATATCAACAATACCTAGATGATAAACATTCTCTCTTACCCATGTCTAATCATATCTAGTATAATAAAAATACCTATGAAAAACATCCCTCCTATCACGGAGTAAATACAAACACAATGCATGGCCTTAATCGAAGAGTTATTATAATAATAGAGGACTCCATTTGAGAGTTTCACCTCTTTGACTTAAGAGGATTTGAGCTATGATTCTACTCTTATCAACATGTTAAATTTTTATTTAAGTTGCATTGACACTAATCAAGCAGTAGCTCTAACTCACTAGGTTTCACTAAACCTCTCCTTCTAGGAGTAACTCGCTAGCCATATAGCATAATTAATTATCTAGCTATGAATAAATCATGTTCAAACATATCTAGTATAATTAAATACCTATGTCAAACAATCTTTCCTATCATGGAGTAAATACAACAATGCACAAATAAAATAAATAGTTTTCTACTTCTCTTTCAAAGAAAACCATACTTTTCTCTATATGTAAGTAACATCCAAGAAGTTAGCTTAAACATTCAAGACATAGCTCATTCAAAAATAGAATAAACAAGAGTAGAATACTCCCATCTCTGTGATTTAGCTTCCCAATTCGACTGGCTACAGTCACAAACACCCTTAGAACAACAACTTTTTCCAAGAAAGACTAACAAGCTCTTATCTATCAAGTTGTCAATTGCTCCTTCTCAACAGATAGCTAAAAACTCTCTTAAACCTCAAGACTCTCCCTCACTATATGATCAGAATGTTGTAGATAGAAAACATAGTAAAAAGTAGATTGCTACTCAAGAAAATAATGCACTAAGAATGAGAATGATGCATCCCAAACAAAAAGCTCTTTTTGCTATTTATACAAGTAAGCAACTATAATGCCTATAGTTTAGGCATGAAAGAGACAACAAGAAATATGCAAAGAAACTCCACTATCACTCAATAGAAAGGTGGTGAACAAGTAAGTAAACACTCATCTTGTCTACTAGCAGATCGACACAATCTTTGACAGCAAAATGAAGAATAGATCAACTTCCATGTGACTGAAATACAACTACAAAATTCAAAGATAAGTGGACACAAAGGTGGTGTGATTTAACAAAGAAGAGAATCAGTCAATGACCAAAGCTTGCCACCCCAATTTGCATTGATTTATTCAATCCTGAGTGTAGACTCATAAATTCATTTAACATTAACAAAGTCATCGATTTGATTGGAGCATTCAAAATTTGTTTCATATTCACAACAAATCATGGCTTCTTGTTTGACCAAGTTCAAGACTAATAAAGGCATCGACTCTTTCAATATCGACTCATATGATGAAAAAGTTTTTAGTTAAAAGTATGATAGCAAAGACATGAAGTTTGGCCTATGAATACAGTTATATTCATTTCTAGATACAAGCTATTTAAGTCACCCAAGTAAATTGACTCTAAAGCCATTATATTTGGCATAATAATTGGTTTCCATTGATAGTTTGAAATAGTCGATATCATAGTAAATGATGTTTAAAAGAATTCACCACGTATATA
This sequence comes from Sequoia sempervirens, assembly GCA_007258455.2. NCBI lineage: Eukaryota > Viridiplantae > Streptophyta > Pinopsida > Cupressales > Cupressaceae > Sequoia > Sequoia sempervirens. The sequence goes on along the minus strand of VDFB02067732.1, from coordinate 64,092 downwards.
TATATATATATATATATATATATATATATATATATATATATATATATATATATATATATATATATATATATGTTCGATCATGCCATCAAACACATATACATATTAAATATGTTCTGACATACACACACACATATATATATTTAAACATATATTCTGAAATTTCAATCAAGTAAGAATACATTCGACATATAGATGAATAGGAACAAGTCAATAGTTATATGATAATATATATATATATATATATATATATATATATACACACATCCCTCTATTAAGCATTTACACTTACTTATGTATTTATATATATACAAACATATATTTATATTATTCATCATCATGATAGTCAAATGATCCATTCAATATCCAAATGATCGTTACTTATACGACTATAGCTTTAAATGAATCATTTATATACACATATGCATATCTATACATATGTGGTCTTTCACTACCATTAATAATTTCATAGTAATTTTGAAGCATTAGAAAAATCTCCATATGAGACACCCAATCATAATATTTTTTCCATTTAATTTAATCGTAGGTAAAGGAATACCAATGGAATCTATTATGCTAAATTATCTTTTTATGAGATGAGAATGAAATTAAAGATAACCTTCAAATTAATCAATGCATTGTTTTTAAGATGAAACTCTCTCACCAATTTTTTTATTCTGACATTCTTTTCTTTGTTCGAATATTGCTCTCTTCTTTTTCCACAAAAAAGGTTGTCAATGCTACTCACAACCGAATCACAACCTACATAGTTCAAAGTTCACACTATAAAACGCACCTATCATTGCCCAAGATCTAATTAGCCCTCCAATACCATATTGAATAAATATACTATTTGAAATAGAAAAGTTAAAAGAATGTAGAAAATAAAAACACTTAATATATTGTATACTTATGATGTCAAATTACATAATAAATTGTTGATTTTTTATTACTTATTCCTTATATAATAGTATAATCATTGTTGTATTTATATATTCTATACAATTATTTAGAATATCGTAAAATAACTAAAAAAACTCTAAAAAATCTTTAAAAATAGAAGTTTCTAAAAGATAAATACTATCTCTAACACCACAGTCTTACTAGATTCATTCTATAAATTTTCAAAAGATAAAAATTATCTACAAAAAATACTATTCTACATAGGAAATGAGGGTGGAACTAATAAATCTTTTGCTAATATACTTTGGAAAAGAAGTCTCTTGGATCTCCATTGACTAACGACAAGGGAAAGCATAGTGAAACCAACCAATCAACCCAATCCTATAGATGCCTTTTGAAACATTGAAGATGAAGCTAAATATCACTTTGTTTGGGCCTCTTCAATGGATGGGGCAAGATATAATTTTGCATCACTTTATCGACGTCCTTTGGATTAATGTTTTAAAGTAGTTTTGAGTTGGCAAAAAGCACAACTATTGAATAGGGAACATGGTCTATAGAAAATGTGCAGAAAGCTATAGGATGATCTTTATCCCCTTTTGGTTGAGCTAACATTGCTCCTATAGCAATGCTTGAGGCATCTACATGAACGTGGAAGGGTGTGTTCCAATCTGGAAATATGAGTATATTATAATTATTAAAATAAAAACTTGAATATAAACACATAGCATGATCCAAATAATGCTCGTCTACCTCATTATCTCAAATATTTCATATCCCATCTAAATAAAAAAAGTTCTATTAAAATGTACCCTTCTTTCCATATATTTTATGTAGATATTTTATAATGATTTTTTTTATACTTATACATTACTTATGCCTTCATATGCTCATCTATACATTCTTAGTATGAAAGAAGTATTGAATAAAATAAATAAATATAACAGATTACATACCAAAATTTTAGAATTTCTCTTTAATATTATCATGTTAAAATCCTTTAAAAAAGATATCATATATATATATATATATATATATATATATATATATATATATATATATATATAGTATGCAAGTTACAGAATGTCCCAACCCGGAGCCTTATTACTACGAATAAATTTATTCTTAAATTAAGATTTGTTATTGTCATGAATTAGCTCAAATTTAGAACTGATCAAATCTGATCGACATAGATATCAGATGCAGTTATTTTAATATATAAAATCCGATTATTTAGACAAAAGAAGCTGCCAAGAGTGAACATACAAATAGTAGTAGGAGGAGAAGGAGGTTGGGCTTTGATGCAACTTAGCACACATATACACAAATGGCGCAACCACTATGACTAAACAGTATATACATAGGGCAGCCCCTATTACTAAGCATATTGATATAGATATAACTAGCAATCACACCATTTGGTGCAATAGGTACGCCGAAGACATTAAAGTTGTATAATGTGTTAAATGTAACCAAAAATGGGTTGCTTTATGAAAACATTTAGGGTAAATCTCATTTGAAAAGAGAGTTTAAACAACTTTAGAATGTAGGAAAGAAAATTCTTAATATTGGGAGAGCATTTGGCAAAAAATGTCATAAAATGCATAATAGATATAATTGTATCTGAGATCATAATTTGAGATTCCACGAGATAACAATATTTTGAGGAAATTTTGTTAAACAATTAATTTATTTTCTATGCTTCGACTTTTTGCATACATTTCTACGAAGGTGGTTACAGCTACAACATGTCAAAAAGAATTGGTTTCCTTAATGTTTTGATGGATACAACTTTAGAAGTCAGGAAATAAAATGATTAATATTGGGAGAGCATTTGTCCCATTCAAAATTTGAGGGGAATACATATAGAATTTGAAGAAATGGGAAAATTGATGTAAACTATCAAACTTAGAGAATTCCATATCCACAAACATGGGTTTAGTAGCTTAAACAATGATGAGCTCATTAGGAAACATCTATAACTTATGATGCAGTATATATCTTACTTTGGAACTCAATTTAAAAGGTAACTTTCCATTCACAAGATCCACCTGACTTTGTATTTGAGGAACTATAAAACAAGAAAAAATAAAATGGGTTGCGATCAGGCACTGGCCCATTCTTAGCCTATATGGCTTCATTTTTATTATTATTTAAATATATGCAGACCACTTATTGAGATACTTCCTTTAAGTTCACCTTTTACTGGATAGGTGGGGGCTCTTAACATAATTGAAGCTCTTTTCATATGCTAATGCGAAGAAAACTATATTAATGATTGATACCCATTTTTAGTTAATGACATGGAAAGTGAAGGAACATACCATTCTTGAGAACATTTAAATCTTGAATACAATTTGGGTTATATTAAATTTTTCCAAAGCTTAGTATGTCAATTCTTTACTACACATTAGACTGCCATGAGTGCATTTTCAGTTGAATAAGACTACATAATAGACTGCCATGAATACGTTTCAACCTATTAAGACTACACAATAGACTGGCATAATAGAGTGTCATCTATCACTAGCCGTTCCACCCAGCTTCTGCATTTCGGTGTTCCCCTTTTATGTGCATTTTGTTGTTTTTTGGCATGCTATTCTACGCAACTAGCAGTAAGGACTGGCAAAGTCTAAGTAGAACAGACTGCGTTGGGAAAATGAAAAACCATGAGCAAAACACCAGTGTTTTAATTTACTGAATTTGAGTTCAATTTTGTATTTTATTGAGGAAATAAGATTTCTATGGTTACTTTAATTTGTCTTAAATAAAAGTTGCATTTTATATTTTATTGAAGAGATAAGATTAAGTGTAAGCCTAAGGACTTTCTTCATTAGATTTTCTTGTTGTTACTTGTAACTCTCAGTTGGGTGATTGTTTAAATAATCCATGCAAATTGCCATCTATTCTAAAGTAAACATATTTGGTATTTAATATCCAAATCACTTTACATTAATATCGTGATAGAGAGTAGAAGTAGGACTAAACCACATCACAAAAACCATAAACAAATAATCCCATGTACATGAAGATCAACATTAGGAACTTGACACACATTAATCGTATGAATGGATGCAAGTGTCACAATTGAATAATTGAAACCAAAGGAATCTTTTCACTAACTCAGTGTTTCAATCTTCTTTATCATCAAAAAGGGTAAGAGTTAGATTCAATGGAAAATTCTTGTGCTAAATCAAAATACTAAATGTTGAGGTACCATGTAGCCATTATATCACCCATTAAAATAATTTTCGTTGTTATGGGCAGTGCAGGTGGATGTTTGTCCCGGGAAAAGAATCTGACCTAATTTGATGTTTATATAAATATATTTTTATATTAACTATAGGGAAACATTAATATATGCATTTTACACATCACCCACATGGACTGAAACTTGAGTGCCATGCAGAATTCAAGCAATACATAGAAAAATATGACAAATAAACCTCTTAGAAACTTAATCATGTTGCATCCAAGCATCATAGAACCATATAAACAACTTTAAACATCAAGGAATCCAACGGCAATATAACGGATTATATATAAGACATAACACAACTGAACAATACCAAAACCTGAAACCTGACACTGAGAACTTGACTTTAATATCTATCATTAGCCGTTCCACCCAGTTTCTGCATTTCACTGTTCCCCTTTTATGTGCATTTTGTTATTTTTTGGCATGCTATTCTACACAACTAGCAGTAAGGACTGGCAAAGTCTAAGTAGAACAGACTGCGTTGGGAAAATGAAAAACCATGAGCAAAACACCAGTGTTTGAATTTACTGAATTTGAGATCAATTTTGTATTTTATTGAGGAAATAAGATTTCTATGGTTACTTTAATTTGTCTTAAATAAAAGTTGCATTTTATATTTTATTGAAGAGATAAGATTAAGTGTAAGCCTAAGGACTTTCTTCATTAGATTTTCTTGTTGTTACTTGTAACTCTCAGTTGGGTGATTGTTTAAATAATCCATGCAAATTGCCATCTATTCTAAAGTAAACATATTTGGGATTTAACATCCAAATCACTTTACATTAATATCATGATAGAGAGTAGAAGTAGGACTAAACCACATCACAAAAACCATAAACTCCATAAACAAATAATCCCATGTGCATGAAGATCAACATTAGGAACTTGACACACATTAATCATATGAATGGATGCAAGTGTCACAATTCAATAATTGAAACCAAAGGAATATTTTCACTAACTCAGTGTTTCAATCTTCTTTATCATCTAAAAGGGTAAGAGTTGATTCAATGGAAAATTCTTGTGCTAAATCAAAATACTAAATGTTGAGGTACCATGTAGCCATTATATCACCCATTAAAATAATTTTCATTGTTGTGGGCAGTGGAGGTGGATGTTTATCCCGGGAAAATAATCTGACCTAATTTGATGTTTATATAAATAAATTTTTATCTTAACTATAGGGAAACATTAATAAATGCATTTTACACATCACCCACATGGACTGAAACTTGAGTGCCATGCAGAATTCAAGCAATACATAGAAACATATGACAAATAAACCTCCTAGAAACTTAATCATGTTGCATCCAAACATCATAGAACCATATAAACAACTTTAAACATCAAGGAATCCAATGACAATATAACGGATTATAAATAAGACATAACACAGCTGAACATTACCAAAAACTGAAACCTGACACTGAGAACTTGACAGACATAGTCATATGAACAGATACAAATTTGAGACATATTTAGTCATACAAATAGATAAAACCCTATATTAACCATATGAACAGATGTAACCCTCACAAAATCAATACTTGAAGCCAAAGAAATGTATTCATCAATTAGCATTTAAAAACAAATACCTTACAATGAGAATGTCTCATTCCTCATTATATTAATATATGGCAACGCAAGAGCACTATGATATGTAACTCAAATCAATTCATTACCACTAGCAAAAAGTAGGGTATGATTAGCACATAGCTCTTATTTCAGATTATCCTGAATTAGACAACTGGATAAAAAACTAAGCTTCACACCGCCTTAAAATTATTTCCTATTGCACTATTCTTAGGCACTACTAGTCTCCGAAATCTATATGACTGCAAAAAAGTTGAGATATTTGTTTTTTTAAGGATGAAACTGAATTGCTGGTCAATGTTTTGTACCGGTTCTTGCTCGTTATTCAGAATAATCAGTTCTGAGTTAGCAAGATATCCTTATAGATACTGGTTGGCTACCTTTCCTTCCTTGACAATATAGTTTTGTGAAGGAAAATCTCCCCCCTTGAAATATCTATCCAACATATCCTTCGTTCCTGCTGCATACCTTATCTGAAAACACAGAGTTATATTTATTTAGTCAAAACTTTTCATTATCTTCATGCTCAGAAGAGATATTTTCATTGTTCCATGAGGGATCCCCATACAACATATGCTGCAACCAAACAAAAATAGTTTTTAAAAAAATAGAAAAAATAAAAAACATATCTTTATTAGTTTGGAAACCTACAATGTACAAGAAATACTAATAAAAAATAGAAACTACCCTTTAAAACCTCAAATTTCCCCAGCAGATCCACATTGTGACATGTCAAACATAATTCTTTACTTCTACAAAATAGATTATTTATTCAACTATTTTTCTACATGATTTGCAATCACTTCTATAACAACGATTCCTAGTCTTTGAATTGTAGAATCATAAAAAAATTGAAATTCTTCAGGTATTATACATTATGTTTTGAAGTAAATTAAACTAAAAACAAATAAATTTCAGCTTCTTTTACTTCAAAGAACAAAATTTATATAGTTTTTTAAGAGCCATCCCCCCACCATCCACAATATCCAGGAAAAAACTTACAGCATCCCTATTCTCGAACTCAGAGAACTGCTGCCTATTTTTAGTAGTTCCAAGAATTCATCGTGAGGAAGATGTACTAGGATGGATACCTCTTCTTTTGTTTTTGATTGATGAATCAATTTCCTTAACTAGAAAGTAATACAAAACCAAAGAGCTGACATTAATAACAATTTTAGCAAAAGCACGGACCTGAGCATCTATCGTAGTTCCAGATATATGAGGTGTCATGGCATGGTTGGGCATGGAGCGCCATGGATGATCTTTGGGAGCTGGTTGGGGAAACCAAACATCTCCACTATAACCTGCATTACAGAGTTCCCTTATATCAAGAACTTCCTCCACTATCACTACTGTCAAGATTAAGCCATTGTCACAAGCATAAACGAATAGATGACGTATTGCAAACTCTTTTCTTGTTGACTCCACATTCTGAGGATGGACTGTCAAGGCACCTAGGATGACAATTTTGTTGCAACCTCTAAATACTCTACATAGAAATTTATTTATACTCTCCTTGAAAGAAAAATCACTATTTGATGAAGCATTTTTGTGTTCATCATTTAAAAGACAACATAAATAGTAGGGGATTGAAAAACTGCAATGAACCTCCAATATGTCCACTTGCAGAAGCATTAGCAACTACTAGAGCATCCATGATTGCACCTCGTGCATTGTTCACAATCAGAACACCCTCCTTTATTTTTCTAATTTTCTCCTTGTCAAACATTCCCTTAATGTAACCAGCAGATAAGAGTGTCATGTACACAGTTGCTGAGATATAGTTTTTTTTCTAAGACTGAATAAAATGAGACAATTAATATTGTATTATGAATATAATAACATACCTTGTCTTGTCAGAAAGAGGCATATTGATGACAACTACATCACATTTAGGTAGCATATCATCAAGATTTTTCTCCCATGTTGCCCCTGTTTCCTTTTCCAACTCTGGTCCAATTGAAAGACGGTCATGGTAGAGAAGCTTACAGTTGAAGGGCTATGGAGGAAAAATCCACAAAAAGGTCAATTTAAAAGGGCCATCATTCACTTTCAGCAATACATATTGCATTTACCAGTGGTATTAAGGAATATATTAGAAAGTGTTAAAATGCAATTAGAAGAAGGTCCCAATATTACAGGTTCAATCTTTTGATTAATTCTTTGCCAATTCGACCAGCACCAACAGTACCTATAGTTTTCCCTTCAAGATCCAGTCAACCTCAACAATCTGCTTATACCCAGGAACAAAATTGAGCGTCAATATAAGAATGCGCATGAGTTCATCTTCTGCCACTGACACCACATTACTTCCTGTAAAATTCAGTACAAAGTAACAATTAATTATAAAGAAATGGTATGAAGTGCTGCATGCAAGAAATTCTCTGATGAACTTGGTCAACAACACATAAATATAGAGTTCAACTATTATGAGACTAATACCTGTAACTTCTGCGACAGTCAAACCAGCTTCTGCTACAACATTGAGATCAATATGATCAGAACCTATACCAGCTGTGAGAAGAAGTTGTAAGTTCTTTGCCTTGGGCGGGTGCATGAAGATGGTCGCACTTTTGTGGCCAAAAAAGTTTTTGGAAAGAGATAACGCGAGCGCGTTATAACATGCTCACGTTATATTGTTTTAAAAGCAATTTTTTTTTTTAAAACTATCATTTTCTATTTACTGTTTCTCTCTACCCGCGGCCAAAAACCCTCACTTTCGCGCTCGCATTCTAGGAGGAAAGATTTCTACAAATTTTATCAACAACAGTTGGATTTGCTTTGCAAATATGGTGCCACGACGACAAAGAGGTGCGAGAGGTAAGTATTATTTGCTATTTGTTTTGAATTTCTTAGTTTGAAATTGATTTTGTTTGTTTTAGGTTAGATTTGATTGTTTTTTTAAAAATTTGTAGCAAATCCTGCAAATCCTCAACAAGAAGAGGAGGAAAATCCTCAAAAACAAAATCCTCAAGAAAATCCTCAACAAAATCAACCTCAACAACAAAATCAACCTCCCCCACCAATCACTCAATACCCTCATGGCACTCAAGAAAATTTGAGGAGTGAAATTGACAACAATAGAAAACAACTTGAGGATCTTATCAGTAGGTTGAGTGATCCAAATGCTTCAACCATAGAAAGAATGCGTCTAACAAATTCATTGAAACAGATGTTAAAAAATGTAGATGCAATTACCCAACAAATATTTGGATGGCAAGATAAGAGGTAGGCAACCAGGGCATATTATGTAGACAAATTATCATATAAACAAGTAAAAGATTTAAAAATTACTAAAGGTGATTTGTGCTCTCTATTCACTGACCCTAAAACAAATCAAAATCTTACCCTCAATGCAAAGAGGTTTCCTATTCATTGGTGCCACCACCAAGAGATTATGAACCATTTTTATGATAGATGGTATTTGGTCTTTGATTACCCACCGTGCAATAATTGTGAAGTCCCCCAATATTTTCTTAGGAAACTATACAGTGAGTTCATATTAAACCAAATCCCAAATTATTTTGATATGAGGGAGTTTCAGGGGAGAGGTGGGGGGTTGGCTTAGGATAGGCCCGATGCACAGTCAGATCCTGTGCGGCAAGGGAGACGACTTCTCACTAGGCCGCCTCGTGAGCACATTGTTATGCCTGTTGTTGTGAAGGAGAGTGCTAACATAGAGACATTGTAGGTGATCAACACTTTGACCCGGAGTGTCATCCATCATAGTAGCCATATTGTACAATGCCATCTAGGGGAGTCTTCGGGTGGTGGCCTCCGAACCCATGTGTGTCAATCTTGTGGGGCAACTTATTCATATGATCCCATCGGCACACAAAAGGCTGCTATTCAGGATCTGTATGCTGCTACGCAGGATCCGTATGCTGCTACGCAGGATCCGTATGCTGCTACATAGGATCTGAATGCTGCTACGGGGATGGAGAGGATGGCTAACATTTTGCATCGTGCATATGGCTTTGATAGTCAGGTAAAAGTCAGCATGTTCATTGAATTTAATTTATTAAATTTCGATTCTGAAATGCATGATTAACTAATTTAGTTTTATTATTTTAATAAAATTGTAGGGTCACAGTGTTGAGACTGGATACACCAGTCCTCTACCTACTTATTTCTGCAGTACACCTATCAGTGAGGTATGTAACTAGTAAACAATTATAAATTTATTACATGTTAATAGCATTTTGTTACCAATGGTATTTTAATACATATGATTTTGGATATTGAACAGGCTAATATTGGTGGTTTCAAGCAAACGCCTCCTAGTGCTAGTGGATTCACTCAAACGTACACGAAGGTAATAGAATAAAGAGAACTTAACTAATGAATTATACTAAGTAGATTTGTGTAGTTTATATTTATATTGTTGGTTACATTGCATTACACATCATTCAAACTCAAAGCATTAGTACTTCCAATTCCATATCTAATAACTAGATGTTGATAAATGACAAAATTTCAACTATCCAATATAGTTGTTTAGAAAGTCAACATAAGCAACACGATGCAATTACTTCACATGGAGGCCGCATGTGCTTGCAAAGGTGCACCACCATGACAAACTATGGATGCTTGGAAAAAATCTATGAAACCATAATAGTAAGCAATAGCATAGACCTTGAGGCAGTTAGTGATGCAGAGCATCATATCAAAACACTCAATCATCAGGGTACATTTGATGCAGAGCATCCAACAAACACCATCAACATCATTTCTTCAAGGGATTTCAATCCCAAATAGAATCAGGAGAAGATCAAATATAATTTCATCATAAATCTACTTTTCATTCAACCAAAATCCACTCAAATTCTCTTAGCCATTCCATAGGCCATCATTCATCATTCCACTAATCAGTATTCCAATTGATTCATTCAAAGAAAAAACCATATTAAAGAAAACTGACTTAATCAATTAGATTCACATCATTCTCAACCACCATAAAAACAACATAAACCTGATTATTGACACTTGAACAATTCATCCTTTCATTTATTCACCAAGGCAACACATCAATTAAACCATACCTCACTATTATCAGTCCATTATCAAGCACTGTACTCACCATATTTTGACTGCAACAATCTATTTATAGGTTACAAACTCTTGCTACAACAAAATCTTGATTATCATCTTGTGGTTAATCACCAATTTGCTCAAAGGGCTTCATAATAGTCACCCATCCAGCCATCAAAGTCACCAAACCTATCTTATACACCTTAAAAAATTTAGTAACATCAATCATATCATTAGTTTGATAGTAACCAAGCACTCAATCATATCACAAAAGCTTTGAAAGGATACAAGTCAGAAATGTTGAAGATAGGAGAGATTGCCACCCCAGGAGGTAGCTCTATTTCATAAGCATTTTGGCCAAACTTGTAGACCACCTTGCAAGGTCCTATCTTCTTCATCATGAGTTTGGTATACTTTCCTTTTGGAAGTCTCTCCTTCTTCAAGTGTGCCATCACCAAGTCTCCAACCTTGAATTGGACATTCCTCTTCTTTAAATATGCCTTTTCCTTATACTTCTCAACATTCTTTTGAAGGGTTTCCTTCACTTGTTGATGAATATTCATGATTATAACAACAAAGTCCTCACCTTGAGCACTTCTCCTAGCAACTCCTTGTAGATATCTTAGTTCATAGACCCCTCTAGGGTGCATGCCATAGACTACCTCAAAAGGGCTTCTACCAATGCTCCTATTCATGGAGTCATTATATGCAAATTCAGCCTGAGGTAAAATCAGATCCCAAGCTTGTCCATGCTCCTTGGTAAGGCATCTTAAGAGGTTTCTCAATGATCTATTCACCACTTTAGTTTTTCAATCCATTTGTGGATGGTATGCTAAACTAAAGGACAGATTTTTTGCCTTGAGTTTCTTCCACAAGGTCGTCCAAAAGTGACCAATGAATTTAGAATCCCTTTCAGAAACAATGCTTAAAGGTAGTCCATGTATCCTAACAACCTCCTTAAAGAAGAGACCTGCTATATGAGATGCATCATTGGTGCATTTGCAAGGAAGAAAATGTGCCATCTTACTAAATCTATCAACTACCACAAAGATACTATCAAAACCTTTTTGGGTTCTAGGCAACCCCAAGACAAAGTTGATACTTACACACTCTGAAGGCCTATTGGGAATGGGCAGTGGTTGATAGAGTCCTGCATTTGATGAAGTTCCCTTTCCCTTTGACATATTATGCAGCCTTCCACATACCTTCTCACATCCGCCTGTAACTTTGGCCAATAGTAAAATCTCCTAACTTGTTCTAAGGTCTTGTCAAGGCCAAAGTAACCTCCAAGACTCCCACTATGTTTCTCCTTTATGATATTCTCCCTCATTGAGCATTTACATACACACAATTGGCTTCCTTTGAAGAGAAAACCATTCTGCAATAAAAATTCAGAGAATTCACCATGAAATGAATTCAAATGCTACTCACAAACATTGTATACCTCCTTGAAATATGAATCTTCATGATACATATCCTTCAATGCTTCAACCCCCATGCTTTGGAGTTGCATCTCTTGCACTACAAGTGACCTTCTACTGAGAGCATCTCCCACCTTATTTGCTTGGCCCTTCTTATGCTTTATTGTGAAAGTATAGGCTTGCAAAGACTCTACCCACTTCATGTGCCTATGACTGAGTTTGTCCTATGCATTCAAAGAACTCAAGGCATGATTATCAGTATAAACAACAAATTATTTAGGTAACAAGTAGTGCCTCCACTTTTTGAGGGCTTGGACCATAGCATACAATTCTAAATCATAGGAAGAATACTTCCTCTTTTCTTCATTCAGCCTCTCACTGTAAAATGCGACCGGTCTGCCTTCTTGGCTCAAAATAGCCCCTATTGCTTGATTGCTAGCATCACACTCAATGGTAAAAACTTTATCAAAATCAGGGAGCACAATTATAGGCTGTTGTGCTACTCTCATTTTCAGATATTCAAACCCTTTATTAGCCTCATTGGTCCAAGAAAACTTACCTTTGTTACCTCCTTTGATGGTGTCCAAGATTGGTGCACAAATTTGGCTAAAGTTCTTGATGAACTTTCTATAAAAGCTTGCAAGTCCATGGAAGCTTCTCACATCTCCCATGGATTTTGGTGTTGGCCTTGAGTAAGAATAGCATGCACCTTTGAAGGATCCATCTTCAAACTTCCCTTGGAGATGACAAAACCAAGGTAGACTAGTTCTTCCTTCATGAATTCACACTTTTACATGTTGATCAACAAGTTCTCCTCTTGTAACCTCCTTAGTACCATGTCAAGGTGCTTCAAATGTTCTTCTTTAGACCTGCTAAACACAAGGATGCCATCTAAATAAACTACAACAAACTTTCCAACGAAAGGTCTCAATACCTCATTCATAAGGCGCATAAACTTACTAGGGGCATTTGATAACCCAAAGGGCATCACCAACCAATCATAGAGCCCTTCATTAGTCTTAAATTTTTTCTTCCATTCATCCCCCTCTCTGATCCTTATCTGATGGTACCCACTCTTTAGATCAATCTTGGAAAAGTAAGATGCTCTTGATAGACAATCCATGAGGTCCTCCATTATTGGTATCGAGAACCTATATTTGATTGCACGATCCTATTAATGGCTCTTGAATCAGTGTAAAGCATCCAATTCCCATCCTTCCTTGGTGCTAGGATAGTAGGAATAGCACATGGGCTCAAACTCTTCCTCACTAGCCATTTATCCATCAACTCTTGCACTTTTCTTGCAATCTCCTCATTTTGAGCAGGTGTCATCTTGTATGCAGCCTTATTAGGCAATGCAGCCCCTGGAATCAAATCAGTATGGTGGCTTATATCCCTAATGGGAGGTAGGTAACTAGGTAATTCATTCACCATTATGTCCTTGTACCTTTCCAACAACTCTTGGACTTCATTTGGTGCATCTTCCTTCTTCTTTGTGGGCAGATCTGCTTCACTTTTTGGCTTCATAATCAGGAAGAATCCTCTTCCTCCTCCTTCATTCAAGGTCTTCATGAACTCCTCACCCACTATCAAAACACTAGGCCCTTCATGCTTTGCCTTGTCTTCTTCTAGGAGAGGTGAAAGGTTGTAAGTCTTCCTATCCTTCAAAATGGAGTATGTGTTCTTCTCCCCATCATTCTTGTTCTTCCTATCGAAGTGCCAAGGCCTACTAGAAATATATAGCTTAATACTTGTACTCAAAATTTTGTTCATTAGATCTCATACATTATAAGTCATGACATGGATCTCACTATTGTAACTTTTTTGTGATTGAATAATTTTTTGTTTTATTTTCAGATGTTGGTTGTGAGAACACCTCCAAATGTTACAAGGGCAATGGATATTGGTGTTTCATCCACTATACAATCCTCCATGGCTCTGATAGAGGAGGTATGAGGCAAATTACTAAATTTCAATTTACATTTGTTGTTATAGATGTTAATTCTAGTAAAAAATCAAACCCTTATTGATTCGTAGTTTAATTCCTATTTGGATGGTTTATACAGGGCTTGAGCATGCCTGAGCATCAACATGCAAATATTTCCATCATGGAGAGTGATCATGAGATGGCAGTAAGTGATTATTTTGTTAAATATATCATTTCTTATAATGTAATTTCTATATATTAATGTCTTTACTTCTTATTGTAACAATTAAGACTTCACCAAGAGCTAAACTATAAGAGGAGCAACATGAGCACTCCTCGAGCACAGCATAAACGATAGACAGACTTATCACCAAACAAAGGGAAAAAAATTATTTCCAGAGCATGGAGAGAAATGAATTTTGATTCCAGAGCCCTTTCTTGTATGCCTAGACATGGCAATTTTGTACATATCTTGTATTGGATATATTTGACATTGTATGCCTATATGGCATTCGAGCGTAAGCCTATATGGCTATTTTGTAACTATATTTTATACTTATATTGACATATATTGATGTATTTGTACATGGCTAATTGGTTAATACAAATATTTTTTATCGATGGTGTCCATATTTTCTCTTTTTGACAATGTCAAAAGCATGGCTGCATACAGATTAGGCAAAAGACTTTTCCTTTTAGATTAGCAATGCATGGAAGTTTCAAAAAGTATCCTTGATATTACAAAAAGATATGTGTTTATACCATAGTAGCAAAAATCTTTTGGGGAAAAATTGACAAACCAATAGTATAAGATTTTTTGAAAAAATCAGGAAAAAGTCTAGGAAAAATCGAAAAAAAATCAGATTAAAAAAAAAGGTAAAAAAAAGTAGAACAATTTGTGAGATAAAAACTTTAAAAAAAAAAATTAAAGGTATTTCCATAGCATAGAGATATAGAGAGCAAATAAAATAAAGAGTTTAACCAATAAATTTTAAAAAATAGATTTTTGTAGTTTATATTCATATCGTTGATTACATTACATTGCACATACTTCAAACTCAAAGCATTGCTTCACATTGCATAACTAATAACTAGATGCTGATAGATGACAAAATTTCAATTACAATATATAGTTTTTACAAAGTCAACCTAAGCAGTTATGCAATTACTTCACATTGCATAACTAATAACTAGGAGCAACTCCCAATTGCATTTGCTTGTCATGGCATTCTATGAGACCACATTTCTTTGAGGAATTTTTTCAAACAATTCACTGCCTTGTCTATACTACCACATTTTTGATACATGTCTACCAAAGCATTTTGACAAATAGTTCACTACCTTGTTGCTATGGCTGAAAGCCTAAAACAAGCGCTTTCGAACAAGCTATGGATGCTTCGAAAAAATATATCAAAAGCATAATAGTAAAGAATATCATAGACAAGGCAATGAACTCTTTGAACAAAATGCCTCAAAGAAATGAGGTATCATGGTGATGGAATTCCATGACAATGAAATGCTTTTGATTGTCATGGAATTCCATCACCATGAGACCTCATTTCTTTGAGGCATTTTTTCGAAGAGTTCATTGCCTTGTCTATGGTAACACATTTTTCATACATGTCTATCAAAGCATTTTATCAAACAGTTCGCTGCATTGCTGCTACTTATGGCTAAAAGCCTAAAACGGTGCTTTCAAACAAGCTATGGATTGTCATGGAATTCCATCACCATGAGACCACATTTCTTTGAGGCATTTTTCAAATAGTTCTGCGCTTTGTCTATCTTTACCGCGTTTCATTACCTTTGCAAAGAATTTTATCAAGCAGTTCCTCGCTTCTTCTTATGGCTAAAGCACAAATAGGTTCTTGAAATAAAATTTATTGATCTTTGGGAAAATCTGCTCGAAAGCATAATTTAATAAGCAATAGCACAGACAAGGAAGCGAACTATTAGAATAAAAGCCTCAAAGAAATGTGGTCTCAATGGTGGAGGAATTCCATGACAATCCATAGAAATTTTATTTTCATGGCATTCGTCGTGGCATTCCATCCCCATGAGACCACATTTCTTTTGGGGCTGACCTCAAAGCAGATTCTGCGCTATCCCATCTTCAGTATTATCGTGTTTACCAAAATTTTATCGAAGCAGTTCACGCAGCTCACTGTAATTTAAGCGCAAAGATAGGTGGTTCAAACAAGCTATGGATTAAATGGAAAAAATCTATCAAAGCATAATTTAATAAGCAATAGCGCATAGACAAAGGCGGTGTTTGAACCACTTCAAAAGAAATGTGAGTCTCCAATGGTGAGTGGAATTCCGCTGACAATCCATGGCAATTTCTTGTCATGGAATTCATCGTACCCATTCCATCACCATGAGACCACATTTCTTTGAGGCATTTTTTCAAACTTGCCCTTGTCTATGCTACCACATTTTTCATACATGTCTACCAATGCATTTTATCAAACAATTCAACGCCTTGCTGCTATGGCTAAAAGCCTAAAAAAGGTACTTTCGAACAAGCTATGGATGCTTGGAAAAAATCTATCAAAGCATAATAGTAAGCAACAAGCTATGGTCTCATGGTTTTTTTTCACACGAAAATTAGTGTGATTTTATTCACATTTTTTGTAGGTTATAAACACTTTTTTTTTGCCAATTTTGTTGTTTTAAATGACATTCAAGTTTATGGTGATTTTGTTGTTTATATGATCATATGTGATATTCTAATCATAATTCATGCTTCTAGGTTGCATAGATATATATTTTGTTTTACATATTTTTGTACCAACGAACCCAAAATGAACCGAACCCCCTCCAAATTTTTTTGGCCAAACCAGCATGTTTGGGTGAAAAAGAGGACCATGCCTAGCATGAATATGCCTATTCGAACGCGTTGGAACAGTCTGTTTGGTCACATGAGTTGTAGAATGAAAGTTGCACCACTTTGCAACTTTCTACTACTTCCATTTGACACTTTTTCCATCAACTAAAATTTGGACACCACGGAAAAACCACTATGAGATAACAAAAACTGAGAGAGGTTATTGTAGAGGGGCCCAACATAATCCCATGGGATCAGATGAGAAGTTTCTAAGCATCACGGTGTCTGAGTAATCTCATACTGAAGTTTGCAGCAATTTTACCCTATGGACCCTTAAGGGATTGATCTAGTTGAGCATAGCTCAGAGCGATTCCACATGTTTGGGTGCAAAAGAGGACCTTTCCTAGTGTAAAAATGCCTATTCAGACACATTGGAATAGTTCTTTTGGTCACATGAGTTGCAGAACAAAAGTTGCACCACTTTGCAACTTTCCACTACTTCCATTTGACACTTTTTTCATCAACTAAAACTTCGACACCACGAGAAAACCACTATGAGATAATGTAAACCAAGAGAGGTTATTGTAGAGGGGCCCAACACGATCCCATAGGATTAGATGAGAATTTTCTAAGAATCACGGTGTCCTGGTAACCTCATGCTGAAGTTTGCAGCCATTTTGCCCTTTGGACCCTTAAGGGATCAATCCGGTTGAACGTAGTTCGGAGTGATTCCACGTGTTTGGTTATGAAAAAGGACCATGTCTAGCGTAAAAATTCCTATTCGGACTCGTTGGAACAGTTTGTTTGGTCACATGAGTTGTAGAACGAAAGTTGCACCACTTGCCAACTTTTCACTGCTTCCATTTGACACTTTTTTCATCAACTGAAATATGGACACAACGGGAAAACCACTATGAGATAATGAAAACCAAGAGAAGTTATTGTAGAGGGGCCCAACATGATCCCATAGGATTAGACGAGAAGTTTCTAAGCATCACGGTGTCCGAGTAACCTCATCTTGAAGTTTGCAGGCATTTTTCCCTTTGGACCCTTAAGGGATCGATCCGGTTGAACGTAGTTCAGAGCGATTCTGCATGTTTGGGTGTGAAAGAGGACCATTCCTAGCTTAAAAATTCCTATTCAGATGTGTTGGAACAGTCTGTTTGGTCACACGAGTTGCAGAATGAAAATTGCACCACTTCGCAACTTTTCACTGCTTCCATATGACACTTTTTCTATCAACTAAAAACTGGAGACTATGGGAAAACCACTCTGGGATAATGAAAAATGAGAGAGGTTATTGTATTGGGGCCCAACATGATCCCATAGGATCAGACGGAAATTTTCTAAGCATCACGGTGTCTGAGTAACCTCATGCTGAAGTTTGCGAGCATTTTTCCCTTTGGACCCTTAAGGGATCGATTTGGTTGAATGTAGCTCGGAGCGATTCCTCATGTTTGGGTGCAAAAGAGGACCATGCCTAGCATAAAAAATCCTATTTAGAAACATTGGAATAGTCCGTTTGGTCATACGAGTTGTAGAACGAAAATTGCACCACTTTGCAACTTTCCACTACTTCCATTTGACACTTTTTCCATCAACTGAAAACTGAAGACTACGAGAAAAATGCTCCTAGATAACAAAAACTGAGAGAATTTATTGTAGAGGGGCCCAATGCAATCCCATAGGATCAGACGGGAAGTTTCTAAGCATCATGGTGTCTGAGTAACCTCATGCTGAAGTTTGTAGGCATTTTTCCCTTTGGACCCTTAAGGGATCGATCCAGTTGAACGTAGCTCGGAGCGATTCTGCGTGTTTGGGTGTGAAAGAGGACCATACCTAGCATAAACATGCCTATTCAGATGTGTTGGAATAGTCTATTTGGTTACACGAATTGCAAAACAAAAATTGCACCACTTCGCAACTTTCTACTGCTTCCATATGACACTTTTTCCATCAACTGAAATCTGGAGACTACGGTAAAACCACTCTGAGATAATGAAAACCAAGAGAGGTTATTGTAGAGGGGCCCAACATGATCCCATACAATCAGATGGGAAGTTTCTAAGTATACGGTGTCTGAGTAACCTCATGCTGAAGTTTGCAGGCATTTTTCCCTTTGGACCCTTAAGGGATCGATCCGATTGAGCGTAGATCAGAGTGATTCCACATGTTTGGGTGTGAAAGAGGACCATGCCTAGTGTAAAAATGCCTATTCAGACACGTTGGAACATTCCGTTTGGTCACACAAGTTGTAGAACAAAAATTGGACCACTTTGCAACTTTCCACTACTTCCATTTGACACTTTTTCTATCAACTGAAAACTGGAGACTATGGGAAAAACACTTTGAGATAACAAAAATTGAGAGAGGTTATTGTAGAGAGTCCCAACGTGATCCCATAGAATTGGACGGAAAGTTTTTAAGCATCAGCATCATGGTTTCCAAGTAACCTCATGCTGAAGTTTGCAGGCATTTTTCTCTTTGGACCCTTAAGGGATCAATTTGGTTGAGCGTAGCTCAGAGTGATTTCGCATGTTTGGGTGTGAAAGAGGACCATGCCTAGCATAAACATGCCTATTCAGACATGTTGGAACAATCTATTTGGTCACATGAGTTGCAGAATGAAAATTGCACCACTTTGCAACTTTCCACTGCTTCCATTTGACACCTTTTCCATCAACTGAAAACTAGAGAGTACGGGAAAACCACTCTGAGATAACGAAAACTGAGAGATGTTATTGTAGAGGGGCC
Source organism: Sequoia sempervirens (assembly GCA_007258455.2). Taxonomy (NCBI): domain Eukaryota; kingdom Viridiplantae; phylum Streptophyta; class Pinopsida; order Cupressales; family Cupressaceae; genus Sequoia; species Sequoia sempervirens. The sequence continues at coordinate 44,380 of VDFB02067732.1, read as the reverse complement.
CAACGTGATCCCATAGGATTAGACATGAATTTTTTAAGCATCACGGTGTCTGAGTAACCTCATGCTGAAGTTTATAGACATTTTTCCCTTTGGACCCTTAAGTGATCGATCCAGTTGAATGTAGCTCAGAGTGATTCCACGTGTTTGGGTGTAAAAGAGGACTATTTCTAGTGTAAACATTCCTATTACATGATAAATGGTCTATAAATCCCTTATTTAACACAAATAACCCTAAAACACTTAAATTACAAGGTTCACCACATGAATCCCCTTATTGATCAACTTCTTTACATCATGACTCAATTGACCTAATACATACAAAAATGGTATTGAATCCTTATTAAATTAAATAGAATGACCTCAAACCATCTAAGAACACCCCAAATGAACAAATGACCAAATAATAGAAACCACAAGGGTTCAAGTGTTGAAAAGATGGAGTTGGTGCTCCTGCTTTCAAAAGTATGATTTCCAACAACATACAACATTCACAAGACCTTTTTGAAGGCCTATCAACCTCCTCAACTGACTACAACCACTTTTCAACTTCTAAATATTTGCAAAATGACAACTTTTGGTTTGACAACATTACATTGTTATGTGCAACTTTTGACATATTGATGTAAATGACTCCATACCTAAACTAGTGACCTTGTGATGGCCTCATTACATCATCTTGACCCTTACATTACGAATTTACATACATTTTCACATTTAGGCCATTCAAGGCTTCATTACACCAAATTGACAACATGCTAACATGACATTGCAACCTCATATCCTACCAACCTAGATTGACTTAAAACACCGTTGTGCATATACTTACAAATTAATCCAATGAACCATCTGGTTCTGCTCTACTCTTTATTGTGTCAAGTATTGCCTCATGGTCAGACTCACAGACCTTCCACAAGGTCTTCTTCAAAGGTCTACCCTTATATTTGGTCAAACGAACATTGGATGCCACAACAAGGTTTGAGTAATGAAGAATCTTATAATGCGTGTCAAATTCCTCAAACAACCAATGTTTAACTTACTCTTATGTGGGTGTGCAGCTACCAGAATACGTTCTAGTAACAACAAGGTTGCATGGGTCCAATGTTTTTCTCATCTATAATTGGGAATTCCAATTTTCTTTTTTCCCTCAACCTAGCGAGCACAAGTAATATTATGTACCCTCTTACGTTTGTCTTCATCTGCAATAGCTGCATAAACATGCCACATTTATATATGCGACATATCTCTTAGAGAATTAGTCAACATTATGAATACAATGCACAAAGTAAGATAACAATATGGAATTTCAAATACTAAGCAAGTAAGATATATTACGGTTGAACTAAGATCCGATACATGGTCAAAGTTGACCGATGATTCCATCTGTGTTAGTTCCAATGCCATCAGAGGGTGATACGTGTGAAGTGGGCTAAGATAACTTGTCAACCATTTGTCAACCCACTCCCCTGACTCACAATCATTCCAGGCTTGCATTGTATATAAAGAACAAAAGCATGCCATCTTACGTGTATCGATACTCCATGAACCTGCATTTGAGCTAAGGAAAAAGTGCAACTCACTCGATCCTATTACTGTACAAAAATCCTCATATGGTGCAATGTTAGTATCATCCATCAACCAAAAAAATCTATGAACTGAAGATGTACCTTCATTACCTAGACCCATCAAACCATTACACCACTCGACGATTGATCTTGCATCTGTCAATTGTGCATAGTCTTTATACTTTAACTCTTCTCATGCTAATGTTCTTTTCATGCATGCTCCTACACCATCATGCTCCCCCTTTCCATGTCCGGCCTCACAAAAGTTCCACATATGTTGAACACGTGTAGTGAGATGCATCCTACACAACTAGTAGAACATGCACACGTTCTTGAACTGTGCTGCATAGTTATTTGACCATATTATATGCTGATCGTATGATATGCCCCTCTGAGCCAAATGATTGTAGAACATCTGGAAGCAACCTTGCACGAACTCTTGAGAATGCATGCAATCATCACTAATATAAAAGTGATACTCCCTCAATACCTTCCTTTTGTCCTCTGTACTTTCACCTGCATGTATGAATCCTATGTGCACAAATATTGAAACCTGTGTGGAGTTGTAATACTGTGAGTGCACCTCATGTTGTGGCTATAGAGTGTAGTTCTCTACAAAGTTAACCACTGATACTATGCTGCCAAGTGGAAAGATGTCCTTTCATAGCTTGAATTGCATGTCTAGCCATCGGGCTCTATGGGTATGCCTTGCATACTCATACACTAGATTCTCACGAAACATGGACATGAATTGATACATTGGAATCTTTTGAATAACCAACTCACACCTTTTTGCTTCAGCCCATCTTTTGTAGCATATGCCACTATTTTATACTTCCTAAACTCTACTATTTTTGTCCCACCTCATATGTGCTTTCCATATCTTGACATACTAGCATTCATTGCAAGCCACTGCAATGCTCGCATGAACCATCTAGGCATGTTGTCCTATAGAATATTTGGCCATTCTCTATTTCACATAAATTTTTTGATAAGAACTCTCTCGAAAATTTTGGTGGGGCTTCTATGCCACAATCCTGCAAAACATCATTAGTATGCAAATCTAAACATATAGAATGATAAACATCATAATGGTTAGAGAATTCAATATGTAGTTTACAACAACAAGTAGTGCGTGCATGATTTATCTTGACATAAAAAGGTTTAATCATTTCAAAAAATCTTTGAGAAATACTAATTTGAGGATAAGAATTTTGAAATTTATGAAAAAATTGGGTTTGAGTCGTACCCAAAAAATGCTTTGGATGTGGCTCACGGTTTTGACTACCGATTCTCCTTCTTATGACATCCCTTTGATTCAGAGATGGCCTTGTATTATTCTTCTAATAATCTTCAATTAGTGTTCTCAATGCTTCAACAAATTTTTTATCTTTGTGTGGCAATCTCCTTGAGAATGCCCATAATTCATTTGAATCGGTACCCTCAATTCTTTGCCACCTTTGAACAACTTTTGATAAAAAATTTCTACTAGTTCCCATTTGTTCACTTGTCTTTTTAATGAGGCGAGATCTCTTTTTTTGATAGCTTACCAAAGTCAATGTAATGACACGTCGGGTGACATTACTATCCTTTGAGTGTGAGGTCTTACCCACACTATCATAAGCATTCATTAGATTCTTCACAATAGTGTTTTCACTTGATGCATTCGATGTTCTCAACCCAAGAGTTTTCATGATGTTTTTGTACTTTAAATCCCGCATCATTTGAACAAATAGTTGACATCTTGCAATCTCATTTAGCCTTTCAAAGAGGATTTTCCAAATCTTATCAGCATATCTTCTACAAGTGCGTTCTGGAATCTTACCTTCCATGTGCTGCAAAATATCCTCATTAATATTAATCAAAAACTTTGGCTTTATACACAAAATTCTAGGTGGTGTTCTCTTAGGTACATACATCTCAACATTAGCAATTTCATCAATATTGAATTGAGGTGGGGTAGATTGCGTACCTTCGATCGAGGGTGGAATAGAAGACATACCTTGAGGTTCACGTGGGGATGATGGCATACCTTGTTCCTCAACTCAAGTGATGGTGTACTCTCAACTTCAGATGTGGTGGATGGTGTCCAACCATACCAATTGTGGTAGATGGTGTCCTCCATATTCACTTGTGCTTAATGGTGTCCCTTCATATTCACTTGCGTAGAGGGTGTGTTCCAACTATGGTATCCGTGATTCCCCTAGCACCTAATCTTTTGTATCGTACGCTTTGTGCTGCCAATTTCTTTCTTTTTTGACGTTGAGGTTCCTCTTCAACCGGCTTGTTTTAATCATCCGCTCCTAATTTATGTTTTATATTCCCCCATCCATTTTTCTTTATCTCCGATGGTTTGGAGCTGATCATCTATTAGGTTTTCCCTTTTAATAGTTTGTTTCTTCGCATGATGAATAATTTTACCGTGTGGTTCGTTAAGTTGTCAAATTAACTAATTGAAAGCTTTGAAGCTACTGGCCACAAAGAAAGTCAATGAAAGTCGGTTTGTATAATTGTTTGACAAAATAACTCAATGAAAGCTTTGGAAGCACACACAAAGAAAGTCAATTGTTAAATTTAACAAAATTCCTCAAAGAGATGTGGTTTAAAAATGTAATAGGAAAGTGTATCAAATTGTATGATTTAAAATGTCCATTGACAACGTAAGGTTGTAACATGACAAACTGGTGCAAGAGCACCTAGGTCATGAAATTCCCTTCCGTGCCAATTTGTTCAATTTGTAATGTTCAAGTAAATATGATGAGTGAAGGTTTACAATGATGAATTTCAATGTATTTGCACCATGAAATAGGTCACTAGGTGATATTATTGAAAAGTTGCTTTTATAACAAAAGTTGTCAATTATTGTAAAAATGTAAAATTGCACAAAAGCAAGAAGGTGAAGAGTCTTTTTTGTGGAAGGGAAATGATGGGTTGATGAAGATGAAGAGGCAGTTATTTCAACTAATTTAGACACCTTTAAAAAGAATTGTAAGCTCACGAAAGGAAGATCTTGTATCCCAAAAATCCATAAAAATTAATAAAAAAACCTCTGCTCAGTTATTTTGGAAAGATTTTCTATTCTTGTTTTCAGGTTGCATAGTGAGTCAAGCATTCTAAGATTTGATTCTTGTCAGGGAAAGAGACTTCTTTCATTCTTGAAAGTTGTAGGAATTGTAATTCAAATAATCAATCTAATTTGAACTTAGTTTCCCAAGTCTCGGTCTGTGGTTTCCTTAGAATTGTTTTGAGAGTCTAAAAAGTGATTCTTAGCCATTCCACCGATGTAGGGCTAGTAGGTTAGTGGAATGGATCATATTTAGTGTCTTTTCAATGTGAAGATGTGTGTGGCAGGGGAAAATAGAAATAAGAAGTCGGGATACTGTTGCATGAACAAAATTCTAAATTTTCTCATTCAAAAAAATGGTGTTTTCAAGTAGGGTTTGAGGAAACAACATGTAGAGGAGCTTAGAAATGATTTCAAAATAATTTGCAGACATAATGAAGCATGTTTCAATTGTTGGGTGGAGTATAAACTTTTATAAACTTTTATAGTATGTTTAAATAAATGTTCTACTCCGTTTTGTGAAATAAGTGTATAAACTTTTATAGTATGTTGAAAAGGATCAAAATAGGCCTGAGAATCTGTATTGGGATTGTGTAAATTCTTTTTGATAGAAAAGGAATCACCCGATTAGATGGAATGTTGGCCTCCTAGAGATATTTGACATTGTTTGCTAAAAACAGAGAATATGTAGAAATAGTGAAAGGAATGTTGTTAAGTGCTTGGGAGCAGTGTCATTTGTGATGCCATAGTTGTGTCTATGCTTGGTAATGTTTTGAAGGTAGATTGTGAAAGATTTGATGATTTGGGAATATGTTTCCAATATATGGCAATGGTTTCTTGAATGCAAAGTAGTCAGAGTGTGTCTATACTGATATATTGGAATATTACAATCAAAACATGATGAAATTGGTATCTTAAAGGTCTGGTGACAATGTTAAACTAATGCTGCTTGTTGTTGTTAACAAATAGTGTTTAAGTGAAGATAGGATGATGGATGTGTTGATTTGAGCAAAAGATATCTTAAATGGCTGGGATGATGTTTGATTGCAGGTCTAAGGAACAGAGGTGTTTGATTGTTTTTCCTTGAAGGGTAAGTTGAGTTGATGAGTGATTGTTGTATTGTTTATGACAAGAACAAAGTTGAAAGTTGATTCTAAAAATGGTTTGCTATATGGAGATGGTGAATTGGCTAACTGATAGCCTTATAACTTGAAATGAAATAAATGGATTTTGGTTGAATGAAAAGTAGTTTTGGATGAATTTGACAAAGTTTATATAAATTGATCTTTTACTCTTTATTGATTTGGGAAGGAAGTTCCCTAAAGAAATGATGTTGTTGAGTGGCTTGGCAATCTGATATTGCATCACAAACAAACAATTTGATCAACATGGAATAAGAAAAACAACCAAAATGAAAGCAAGCCATAATAGAATGAAATTCTAGACATGCAAAATTAACATTCTACATTCGATTAGGTTAATTCATTAACTAAACTGGATTTCACATTAGGTCCATTCATCAATTAATTAGGTTCACTTCCATCCATTCATTAGGCAATCTCATATCTTAAGGTCATTTATTTAAAATCAAATAAACATTATCATCAACCTTTTAATAAATGAAACATCCATTTAAATCAAATCCATAATCATATTCCATCATTTTCTAATTCAAATAAATCAAATATCAAAGTCCTAAAAGTCAAACTAACCTAATCATCATTAATTTAATCTAACCATGATTAAATGCTAAATCTCACCCACTTGCATCCTCTAGATATCTCCACTTGCACAAATAAATCAATTTATTGATTTATTAAAACCCTCATTTTCACTCAACATAGCCCTCAAGTTTGAAAATCATGACAGTTGATTTGTCCCTCCAACATTGCATTTATTGTTCTTTTTCTTGTCCCCCTCTAAATTTATTGCCAAATTTGAATTCAAATTCTCCCTCTCATGGGCACATTTCCCAAATCTTGCACATGCATCAACCACTCACATGATGACAAGTGGCCTCTTTTCATTGGCTTGTTTCTTAGTCCCACATTAGTCCCTCTTCAACACTCAGCATTTGAAAATCTACAAATAGAGGTTTCATCCTCAAGAAAATCCTCCACAACTCCACAATCTTTATGCAAAGTCATTCTCTTCACATGGAGAACTGATTTTGCCCATTGCATCCTCATCACCAAACTTATCAAGGATTGGGAAAGGGCTTCTTTCCACATCAAAGAAGCACCAATCCACTATGGGATAGATATGTATCTATTTCTTTCATGCTTTCAATTTAGTTTGATTTGCTATCATGTTTAGGAAACATTTTGCATTATTTCATAGGAGTATTTAGCAAATTTGTATGCACTTACCTTCTTTATGGAGTTTAGGATGTTTGCAGATTTGAGAGGTGCTCACAGAAAGAAAATGTACAAAGATTTCACATACCTAAAAAAAAAAAGTTTCAAATAGAGGAGTTCTACCCAATTATGCAGCCTTTGCTTCTTCCTTCCTCAAAATCCTCAAAAATTTGACTTCTTCAAAAGCTTGTCCCCCTCCAAATTTCAATTGTATATCAATTATCACTATAATTCAAACTTGAATTGATATTATATGCCTCTCAACATGAAAAATCTGCTATTTCATGCAAAGGTGATGGAAAGAACATTCAAAAGGTGATGGAATCTCAAAATCATGCATGCACACTTCACTCAATCACCAAAAAGCTACTTTTTGTTAGATCACGCGCAAAACTAGGAGAATATGCAGAATGTGGGCCGACATCACGGGTATATTGTGTTTTTTTACCATTTTTAGTGATAACACAAGTGCGTTATTTAATCCTAAATGAACATATCTCTACTGGTTAATAATGCACTCACATTATGATAAATTTGGTTTTTTTAAGCTTTAGATGGTACATTTATAGGGTAGACGATTAAGGGTACTAGGGAGAGAGCTAGAGGGAGTGAG
>VDFB02067732.1:0-36684 GCA_007258455.2 Sequoia sempervirens | reverse complement strand
TATTGCTTTCAAAGACTTCAAGTAGGATGTACTCCGCGTTGATGCCATTCATCAATCTTCACTTGATGGCATCAAGGAATGGTTGAACTCCATGGTTATAAAGTAGTATGAAAGCAGAATGAACTTGTACTAGTGGCCAATTTTGAAGACTATTACTAATTATCCAAATAAATTTATTGAAGATGTTGGTTGGGAATTTTTTAATATGGAAGCTAGTGATTCTGATTATAATAATTCGGAAGAGTTAGATCAAGGATATGAACCCTTTAATGTAGAAGAAGAATCATAATCACTCTTCATGTTGCAGGTACCGGCTTTAATACCAACTACAATGGCAACATTGAAATTCCCTAGTAGTATTTATGTAAAGGAAAATTCCTTTAGATGCAAGGATTCAAAGCACATCAACCATGTGGTACAGATGATTAAATACAAGAGACGATTTGTAGCAATGAAAGAGTCTAAAAAGGTAGAGAGAGCTACATTGGTGACTCAAGAGAAACTTCAGCTTTCAAAAACAAAGCCAATTAGGCTGGTAGACGTGTGGATCAGGCCAGCATTTGGTGGAAGAGGAAGAAAGATGACTAGAACTCTGGAGGCCCACCATACTAGATTTTGATATTAAACCATGAGAGCAGAAGAGAGAGCTGATATCATGTATCAAAACATTAAGCATTCATTCTTCCATCCAGTAGAGAAGGAGATGATTACTTTGCTTCATTTTCATTTGCATAACCATATCAAGGCGTGGGAACCAAGAAGACCAAGGATGTCAAGTTTTATGTGAAGGTAACTGATGTGGTCCAAAATTTAGGAGGGGCAAGAAGGTCAATGTATGATCCTAATGAAATTGAGGAAGAACAACAAGAGAGGGACAGGAAAAATAAAATCAATAAAGAGTTTCAAGGATTTGTCAAGCGAGTAAGAGAGCTATGGGAGCAGCCTCATCTAAAAGATTTTGAACTAGAGTTTGATATACCATTTAGAGAGCTTGGTTTTCATGGAGTTCTTTTCAAAGCCTCTAATTTTATTGTTCCTATGGTAAACATGTATAATAACCTTCAATGCCTCGAAGGAGAGGTTGTTGGTTGATTTGTAACCCATTTTTTATCAAGAAGAATGTTATTTTCTAGAAATTTACTAGTTTTTCTCACTTTTCTTGTTATTGTACGGCCTGTATGAACACTAAGATGATCTAAAACTTATTGGATGTTGTAGATTGATAAATTAGCTTTCAGTTTCACCTATTTAGAGGTTCTAACTATTTGTATAGTGAAAGGTATCTTGTTTTTACTGTTGCTACCGACTTTCACAATGTTCTTGGATTGAAGGGTTTCATGATGTAATTCGACCCATTCCACTTTTTGTGCCTACTGTAACTTGTGGAATGGGTCCTCTAACTTGTAAAATACATTCCTAACCTGTTTAGAATGTTGTGAAGTCAAGGTTGGATGTTTGGGATGATGTTCTAGGGTTGTAGCAGGGTATTTTCATGATGAAAATGAGGGTTTCAAGTGGTGTTTTGACAAAATGTGGGAAGGACTGTCCATGTAATGTATTATTCACCATGTGTAGGGTCTGGTAAGTGTGTTTGGTGCTTTTTTGGGTATTGCAGGTACGGTAGATAGGCTTTTCATTAAAACCCCAAGTATTTTGCTTGAAATAGAGGGTTTGGTGTATTAGGGGTCTAGATGTCTTCGACCTGGAAACAAATCATAGAATTGGAGGCTTTGAAACATAACATACTATTTTTTGAGGAGTTTCAGTAAAGATATAGTGTTTAAAAGGTCATCTCTTTGTAAATAGGGCTAATTTAGTAGCCTTTATGCAAGGTAGTCTATTGGATCTTAATGATGGTACAAAGAAACATGGTATGATCTCTTGGGAATTTGCCTTAGGGTCTGTGTTAAAGCTTGATTGATGTTTGGTTGTCCATTGGATGACCTCTAAAATATAAGCCCATTTGATGAGATTTGGAGACTATAAGTTAGGCAAGGTTTTATTGAAAACCCATACTCAAAACCTTCCCACAGCCAACCAATACTAAAACACCTTCAAAAAGTTCTGCACAAGCTTAAAATTTTAAGAGATATTGCTGCCCCCAAATATTTCTTCAAACCCTAGCAATAAACCACCATTTTCCACTAAAAAATGCACCATTTGACATCTAGGGCATCACCTAAAAACCCTCTATTTGCCTCCCTTTCTCACAAAACTTTGAACACATGTTTTATAACCATAACTAAGCCTTTCCATCAAGTTATAGAAGCATACAATGGGTGAAAGGCTTAATATGACATTTTAATGCACTCAAAACCCTTAAAACAGGGTATACAAACCGACCCTCAGTAATTGACTTCTAAAATGCACAAAATCACTTGAAATTCAACCAAACCAAAACTAAAACAGATTTAAGTCTGCTTCCCACTGAATTCCATCAAAAAGAGAGCACAATCACCTTGTATGGAACCGTATAGTTCAATGAAACATCAAATCCCAAAGTGCAAAAGGGTAGCAATCTTTGATGGGGTATTACTCGGATACCATGGCGCTTACAAAATCTTCGTCTAAACCTATGGGATTATGTTGGGGCCATCTATAATAACCTCTCTCTATTTTTGTTATCTCAGAGTGGTTTTCCCGTGGTTTCCAATTTTTCAGTTGATGGAAAAAGTGTCAAATGCAAGCAATGGAAAGTTACAAAGTGGTGCAACTTTCATTTTGCAACTCGTGTGACCAAACAGACTATTCCAACGTGTCTAAATAGGTATTTTTACACTTGGAATGGTTCTCTTTTTCACCCAAACACACGGAATCACTCTGAACTACGTTCAACCGGATTGATCCCTTAAGGGTCCAAAGTGCAAAATGGCTGCAAACTTCAGCATGTTGCTACTCAGATACCGTGATGCTTAGAAACTTCTCATTTGATCCTATGGGATAGCGTTGGGCCCCTCTACAATAACCTCTCTCGGTTTTTGTTATCTCATAGTGATTTTCCTGTGGTGTCCAATTTTTAGTTGATGGAAAATGTGTCAAATGGAAGCAGTGGAAAGTTGCAAAGTGGTGCAACTTTCGTTCTGCAACTCTTATGACCAAACAAACTATTCCAACACATTCAAAAAGGTATTTTTACGCTATAAATGGTCCTCTTTTGCACCCAAACATGCGTAATCACTCTGAGGTACGATCAACCAGATCGATCCCTTAAGGGTCCAAAGTGCAAAATAGATGCAAACTTCAGCATGTTGTTACTCGGATACCGTGATGCTTAGAAACTTCTCGTCTGATCCTATGGGATCATGTTGTGCCCCTCTGTAATAACCTCTCTTATTTTTTATCTCAGAGTGGTTTTCTTGTGGTGTCCAGTTTTCAGTTGATGGAAAAAGTGTCAAATGCAAGTAGTGGAAAGTTGCAAAGTGGTACAACTTTCGTTCTACAACTTGTGTGACCAAAAAAACTATTCCAATGCATCTAAATAGGTATTTTTATGCTATGCATGGTCCTCTTTCACACCGAAATACGCAGAATCGCTCTGAGCTATGTTCAATCGAATCGATTCTTTAAGAGTACAAAGTGCAAAATAGCTGCAAACTTCAGCATGTTGTTACGCGGATACCGTGACACTTAAAAACTTCTCGTTTGATCCTATGGGATCGTGTTGGGCCCCTCTATAATAAACTCTCTTATTTTTTGTTATCTCAGAGTGGTTTTCTTTTGGTGTCCATTTTTTAGTTGATGGAAAAAGTGTCAAATGCAAGTAGTGGAAAGTTGCAAAGTGGTGCAACTTTCGTTCTACAACTCGTGTGACCAAATGAACTATTCCAACACACCTGAATAGGTATTTTTATGCTAGGTATGGTCCTCTTTCACACCCAAACACGTGGAATCGCTTTGAGCTACATTCAATCGGATCGATCCCTTAAGGGTTCAAAGTGGCTGCAAATTTTAGCATGTTGTTACTCGAATACCATGATGCTTATAAACTTCTCTTCTAATCCTATAGGATTGTGTTGGTCCCCTCTACAATAACCTCTCTCATTTTTGGTTATCTCAAAGTGGTTTTCTTGTGGTATCTAGTTTTTAGTTGATGGAAAAAGTGTCAAATGGAAGCAGTGGAAAGTTGCAAAGTGGTGCAACTTTCGTTCTGCAACTCGTGTGACCAAATGAACTATTCCAATGCATCTAAATAGGTATTTTTACACTAGGAATGGTCCTCTTTCACACCCAAACATGCAGAATTGCTCTGAGCTACGTTCAACCGGATCGATCCCTTAAGGGTCCAAAGTGCAAAATGGTTGTAAACTTTAGCATGTTGTTTCTCAGATACCGTGATGCTTAGAAACTTCTCGTCTGATCCTATGGGATCATTTTTGGCCCCTCTACAATAACCTCTCTTGGTTTTTGTTATCTTGAAGTGGTTTTCCTGTGGTTTCTAGTTTTTAGTTGATGGAAAAAGTGTCAAATGCAAGTAGTGGAAAGTTCCAAAGTGGTGCAACTTTCGTTCTACAACTTGTGTGACCAAATGAACTATTTCAACATGTCTGAAGAGGTATTTTTCTGCTAGGCATGGTCCTCTTTCGTACCCAAACACGCGGAATCGCTCCAAGCTACGTTCAACCGGATCGATCCCTTAAGGGTTCAAAGTGCAAAATGGTTGCAAACTTCAGCATGTTGTTACTCGGATACCGTGACACTTAGAAACTTCTCATCTAATCATATGGGATCAAGTTGAAGCCCTCTACAATAACCTCTCTCAGTTTTTGTTATCTTGGAGTGGTTTTCCCGTGGTGTCCATTTTTCAGTTGATGGAAAAAGTGTCAAATGCAAGCAGTGGAAAGTTGCAAACTGATGTAGCTTTCATTTTGCAACTCATGTGACCAAAAAAATTGTTCCAACATGTTTGAATAGGTATTTTTATGCTATGCATGGTCCTCTTTCACATCCAAACACACAAAATCACTCTGAGCTACATTCAACCGAATCGATCCCTTAAGGGTTCGAATGTAATATGTTGAAATAGGTCATTCCACCTATTGTTCAGGTTGTGTCTCGGTGATATGGGTCTGATGTAAGTAGGATAAGGAGTAGGAATAATAAAATAGCATTGGTAAAGGCATTGGAAGAGATTACTAATGCTGCCCCTATTCAAAATTCAAAATTGAGGCCCCTTAAAAGCAAGGCTAGAAAAGGTGAAAAGAAGAAATTGCTTGAAAATAAGTTAGAATAGGTTGGAAAAAGGGTGAGGTTGTGGATTTTGATGTGTTCAAAAGCTCTGCAAGGACAGGGGAGGTCAAAAGTATGTTATGGCACGATGCCCTAGTTGGGAAAATAAGGGTTTTGAATGAAAAAGAGATGTTTTAGGGAGTAAAAGTGGGTAAATTCAAGAGGTAGCATAATTTGGTGGTCAATTAAGTTTGTGCAGGAAAAATGAAGAGTGTTGGAATAGGTTTTGAGGTTCAGGGGTTTGGTTCGCCAGTTAGGCCAATTTTTTTTGGAGGGGGGTTCGGTTCGTTTTAGGTTCATTGGTACAAAAATCATGTAAAAACAAAATATAAATATATATGTAGCCTAGAAGCATGCATTAGGATTAGAATATCACATAGCATCATGTAAACACCAAAACCACCATAAAATTGAATGTCATTTAAAACATGCATGATAAATATTCATTTTTGAAACTTGAATTGTGGTAGCTCGATATACAGAGTCTATTGATGCTAGGGTTCAATTTGTATGATTTTGAAAAAAGAAGCCAACTGAGTAGAGTTATCAGCGTTCTTCATAAATCATAAGAATTTGTTTAGTACACTAGCCATTTTGATGTCTTCTTGCAGTCTCAAACATTATTTTGTATCATTGTTACATTGGACTTGAGAGTGGTAGCTTAATATAGCTCCACAATACAAAATCTAGTTTACCTATGCAGTGTAACAATGGCATTGGAAGATTTTTCTTTCAAAGAACCAAAGGGTGAGTGCACAATTGAAGTGTATAAACACATATTTTGTAATATCAAGGATACTTTTTGAAACTTCCATGCATTGCTAATCTAAAAGGAAAAGTCTTATGTATCATTTGCTTAATTGAGTTGTTCCAATCAAAGGATTAAATATATTGGAATCTTTTTATCAATCATTTCATAGAATACCAATTGAAAACGTGTTTTTTTCTTTTAGATAAAGTTGTTTACCATCAATCAATTAATTTATTCAACACAAACCATGAAGGACAGCAATGATCAATGTTATGGCTAACCAATTAATAAGTATACACGTGAATAAGTCAAGCATGTACATGTGAATAAGGGAAGCACAAGTAGTCACAAACAAGTATTCCTTGAAGTATACACACGAATACATAGTATACACAACTTAATAAAAAGTATATGCACGAATGCAAGGTATACGCATGAAAATATGTAAGTCGCAAAGTATACATTGGAACACACATAAGTCACAAAGTATACACGTATGTTGTAAAGTATACACTTGAATACATGTAACTCATATCTATTGAACCATGAATTTATAACATGCAAATATGGACACCATCGATAAAAAAATATTTGTATTAACCAAATAGCCATGTACGCATACATCAATATATGTCGATATAAGCATAAAATATAGGTACAAAATAGCCATATAGGCTTACGAGAATGCCATATAGGCATACAATGTCAAATATATCTAATACCAAATATGTATAAAACTGACATGTAGGCATACAACAAAGGGCTCTGGAATCAAAAGTCATTGCTCTTCAGGCTCTCGAAATAAACTCTTGCCCTTTGTTGGTCAATCAGATGGTGATAGGTCTGTCACTCATTTCTAATGCACTCAAGGAGTGCTCCTGTTGCTCCTCCTACTACTGTTAAGTTCTTGGTGAAGTTTTAACTGTCACAATAAGAAGTAAAGACATTAATATATAGAAGGTACATTATAAAAAATGATATATTTAAAAAATAAATCACTTACAGCCATCTCACGATCACTCTCCATGAGGGAAATATTCGCACACCAATGTTGAGGCATGCTCAAGCCCTGTATAAACCATCCAAATAGAAATTAGACTACGAATCAATAATTTGGTTTGATTTTTCACTCAAGCTAACATCTATAACAACGAATGTAAATTGAAATTTAGTAATTTGCCTCATACCTCCCTTGTCAGAGCCATCGAGGATTGTATAGTGGATGAAACACCAATATCCATTACCCTTGTAACATTTGGAGGTGTTTCCACAACCAACATCTAAAAATAAAACAACAAATTATTTAATCACAAAAAAGTTACAATAGCAATCCACATCATGACTTATAGTGTATGAGATCTAATGAACAAAATTTTGAGTACTTATTAAACTATATATTTCTGATTATCATGCTTACTATTCACCCTATCCATATCTTGTTTGAAAGGATGTGTTTTTAGGCTTTTACCCATAGTAGCAAGCCACTAAATCGTTTGATTAAATTCTTTTGTAGACATGTACGATAATTGTGGTGGCATAGAGAAGGAAGTGAACTGTTTGAAAAAATTCCTCAAAAGAAATGGGGTCTTGTGGTGATGGAATGCCATTACAAAAAAATGCACGTCATGGCATTCCATCACCATAAGAACGCATTTCTTTCAGGCATTTTTTCAAAAAGTTCATTTCCTTCTCTATGGTATTATTGCTTACTATTATGCTTTGATAGATATTTTTCCAAGCATCCATAGTTTGTTGAAAAGCACCTATTTTAGGCTTTTAGCCATAGCAGCAAGGAAGCACAAGTAGTTTGATAAAATGCTTTGGTGCACATGTATGAAAAATGTGGTATCATAGAAAATTTGGTGTGCATTTTGAAGAAATGTGGTCTCATGGTGATGGAATGGAATTCCATCACCATGAGACTGCATTTCTTCGAGGCATTTTTTGAAACTACTAACTGCCTTATCTATGCTATTTCTTACTATTATGGTTTCATAGATTTTTTCCAAGCATCCATAGTTTGTCATGCAGGTGCACCTTTGCAAGCACATGCCTCCATGTGAAGAAATTGCATCACTGCTTATGTTGACTTTATAAACAACTATATTGTAGTTGAAATTTTGTCATCTATCAACATATAGTTATTAGTTATGGAATGTGAAGTAATGCTTTGAGTTTGAATGATGTGCAATGCAACGTAACCAATGATATGAATATAAACTACACAAATCTATTAAGTAAAATTCATTAGTTAAACTCTTTATTCTATTACCTACGTGAAGGTTTAAGTAAATCCACTGGCACTGGGAGGTGTTCCTTCGAAACCTCCAATATTACCCTATTCAACATCCAAAATCACATATTAAAATACCATTCGTAAAACAATGCTATTAACATGTAATAAATTTATAATTGTTTATTAACTTTACATACCCTGCCGATAGGTGTACTGCATAAATAAGTAGGTGGAGGGCCGGTGTATCCAATCTCAACACTATGACCCTGCAATTTTATTAAAATCATAAAACTAAATTAGTTAATCTTTCATTTCAAAATTGAAATTTAATAAATTAAATTCAATGAACATGCTAACTTTTACCTAAGTATCAATGCCATACGCATCATGAAAAATGTCAGCTGCCCTCTCCATCTTCGTAGCTGCATACAGATCCTCTGCAGTAGCCTCTTGAGTGTCGGTGGGGTCATATGAACAAGTCGTCCTGCAAGATTGACACACATGTGTTCGAAGGCCACCACTCAAAGACTCCCCTGGATGGTGTTGTAGAATAGGGCTAGTATGATGGATGACACTCTGGGTCAAATTGTTGATCACCTACAATGTCTCTATGTTGGTACTCTCCTTCGTGATGGCAGGCATAACAATGTACTCATGAGGCGGCCTAGCGAGAGCTCGTCTCCCTTGCCTCGTAGGATTTGACTGTGCATCGAGCCTAGCCTGAGCCGACCCCCCACCTCTCCCTTGGAAGTCCCTCATATCAAAATAATTTGGGATTTTGTTCAATATGAAATCACTGTATAGTTTCCTAAGAAAATATTGGGGGACTTCACAATTGTTGCACGGTTGGTCATCAAAGGCAATGTACCACCTATCATAAAAATAGTTCCTAATCTCTTGGTGGTGGCACCAATGAATAGGAAACCTCTTCGCATTGAGGCTAAGATTTTGATTTGTGTGTGGGCCAGTGAATAATGAGCACATCACCTTTTGTAATTTTTAAATCCTTTACTTGTTTATATGATAGTTTATCTGCATAATATTCCCTAGCCGTCTGCCTCCTATCTTGCCATCCAATTATTTGTTTGCTAATTGAATCTACATTTTTTAACATATCTTTCAATGAATTTGTGAGGGTCATTCTTTCTATGGTTGAACCATTTGGATCACTCATCCTACTAATAAAATCCTCAATTTGTTTTTTGTTGTTCTCAATCTCACTCATTAAATTTTGTTGAGTGTCAAGAGGGTGTTGAGGGATTGGTGGAGGAGGTTGTTGTTGTTGAGGTTGATTTTCTTGTTGAGGATTTTGTTGCTCTTCTTGTTGAGGATTTTGTGGGTTTGCGGGTTCATTTGTATCTCCTACAAATTCAAAAATTTATATATCAAATTTAACCTAAAACTAACCAAATCAACCTAAAACTAAGAAATTCAAAACAATACTTGCCTCTCCCACCTCTTCGTCGTTGTGGTGCCATCCTCGCAAAGAAATAGCAACTCTTTTGAAGATTTGTGCCCAATACCTCCTCCTAGAATGCGAGCGCAAAAGTTGGGGGTTTTGGCCGCAGGTAGAAGAAGAAAATAGTCGAAGTGAAAATGAATATTTTCACTTTTTTTTTGCTTTTAACATGCTATAACACGAGCGCGTTATAACACACTCACGTTATAGCATTTTCTAACTTTTTTTAGAAAGTGACCACGAAATTGCTACCCAACTTCATGCACCCGCCCGTTTTGTTTTTCTTCATGTCGGCCTTAGGGATCCAATTTATGAGAAAATTAGGAGAATTTCCTATAAATACAACCTTCTAAGCCATAAGTAATAATCTCTTAAGTCATTCACAACTTATTCATCATTTATCTTCTCCCTCAAGTCAAGCAATCTAGGGTTTCATCATTGTAAATCATCAAGTTAGCTTCCTAAGATATTCAAGGGCAGATTCTTCATGTTTTGTTGCAAAAATTCAAGATCAAACATCATGGAAAGGTATTAACTCCATTATTGCATGCTTCATTACATTCTTTCATCATTTAGGTTTAATTACCTACAAAGGGGTTTGACCAAGGCAAACCCCCATGCCCTAACATCCAACATTTCTCTTTCTTGTCTTGTGTGTTTGCAAACTTTATATGTAGATTTGTCAAGAAAATAGGTGTTGAAAGGTGGTCAATAAATCATCAAAGTGTTTCAAGTCAACGAAACCCTAATTCAAGCTTGGAGACAACCTACAGCTTGTTTTCTGTAGATTTGACTTCATCAACCCGACAAGAAGACAGGTGCAAATCTGAACCTACAGGATTGACCTTTGAATTTGAAAAATTTTGGAGGAGGATTGATTCACCATCAGTGGTGAATGAGTCCCACCTGTAGGCTGGAAAGGTTGATTTTTTCAAAATCCAGTTCCCGACAGTTGGAAAGTAGTTTCAGATCTTTTTACCAGTAGGAGGATTGATTCACCATCAGTGGCGAATGAGTCCCACTGGTGATCAACAGTGATTTCTACCAATTTTCAAAACCTTCCAGGATCAGCATTCAACTTCTATTTGCACTCTGTTAAATCTCATTCAATTTTGTTTGCATTAGATCATGTTTTTAGTTCATTTTTGCATACCTCACTGTGTTTTCAAACATTACATATTTCATTAGTTTTACATTCATAATTAGTCAATTTCATCACTTAGTTGCATTTAGATCATTACATTTAGTCATAATTACATCATACATACACTAGTTTGAGTGAACCACCTCAATTCTAGGGTTATATCTCTCTCCTTTTAGGTGAAAAACCCTGAGTGTAAGAGAAGTACATAGATACACCCCAAAATTGATGGTTCACTATTTTATCTCACATTGCTTGATTCTTGACAAACATTTTTGGTGCATGTCTTGAATTATCTTGAGTAATTTTTCATTAGTTTGAATTATTACTTTCTTTTTTACACGTTATTCATTCAATCATATGTGTGTTGTGTTAAGGTAGATCATTACATGCATTTAATTTCTAAAATTAGATCATAAGGGAATTTACTTTAACACAATTTTACTTAATAAAAATGTAGTATCTAATTAAGCATAAGTGTTTAGATTATATCACATAACATTAGATCATGGAGACATTTATTAAATAATCTTACACAGATTATTTAATAGATCACATTGACATCTAATTTAAAACAACATAAAAACATTCTCATATATACATATATATATATAACTATAATAAGGTCTATATACATGTTCACCACGATAAAAAAAAAAAAATGTCATATAATACAACATAAATACATCTAGAGAGGCCTATGGCTACCAGACTCCTTGGGGCCTGGTGCTGGTGGTGCTCATTAAGAGATAGTGGATTGTGAGTGGCTAATAGATCTCATATGTAAGCCCTAAACCTAGCCTAAAGCTATACCCTCACGAATGAGAGCGTAAAAATGATCCTAATCTATCTTATGCATGTCTACTCATACTGTAGCAATCATGTTTGTACCCTAATGAGTTCTGATCGCATGAAAGCCTATGCCTCACTCTCGGAAGGAACCCAGGTGGCTCGAAGTTCCTCGTAGGTAGCTCTAGACTCCTCTCTAGCTCTGATCTCTTAAATGGTCCTCATAAGCTATCCTCTACCTCACTAAGGGCTAAAATAGATCAGCATGGCACTTTGCACTAGGTGGTGGCCTATGCTCCACTTGTACCACCTGGTGTGGGGGCATAGGTGTTTTAATGTCTACAGTGAATCGACTAAATAATTTTAGCCACTCTTGTGTACTTTCTGCAAGAAAAGAAACATAACACAAGTCATAGAAATATACATATCGTAATAAATACATAATCAAAAACATTAAAAAATTCACATATAATTACTTGGATCACCAGCCCACCAATCAGGATCTCGATAGGATATAGTAACTTCCCTATTGGGAATCCTTGCATGTGTAGAAAGGGTGGTAGGTGTATCATGATTGAACCCTCTATGCTCATGGAATGAAATACCTACTACAGTCGATGTCTATGCTTGAGAATGCGAGGGAGAGATGTAGGTCTCTCCTCAGGGGCATATGTGACCTTTGCTAGCTTCTCAAGCACCACTTACATGGGTTGTTGATCCTCCTTTCTATCCTCTCTCCTCTCATCATCATTTGTAGTATCTCAATCCATGACCGCATCCTCTCTCCCATCTCTAGGACTTGGAAGAGGTTCGTCGTCACCTACGAGATGATCATCAAGAAAGACATTTGAAGATCATGCTCTCGTCCACCATCTCCCATATCCTATAATGGTTCCCACATCATCCAAATCCAATATTGTGGGTGCATCATGGTCCTCATCATTTGAGTCACTAAAATAGAAGTCGTCAATGGTAGGATGACAGATGTCTCCTAGCTTAGCGCCACTCCATGTAGATCTCAAATATGTAGGTTGTGGCTTGGGTGCCACTTGAATCTACCCAAACTGATGCATGATGCAATCATAATAAAATGGCATAAAATTTCATATTCATGATGTCCAAGAAATAACCTATCCTATTGCATCCTAGCCAGCTATCATGTATGATCCAAGCACTGCGATATAGTCTTGTAAGTCTCCATGAGATATCATCCTCCTATAGGTGATCAAACCAAACTCTCTAGTATAAAATATCTCCACACTGCTAGGATTGTCTCAAAGAATAGCTATATGCTCTCAGATAACCAAGGGCCACCATGGTAGGAAAACTAGTAGTTCTAGTGCATGTGATATGCTCGAAGGCCCACACCTAAAGGATTCCACAATGCACTATGTTATGAATCTCATGATACACCTGTTGTCACCTAGAATCGCATCCTGTGCAAAGTTTGCAAGAAACTGAGCATTCTAGAGCAACATAGGATCATCTCAAGGCTGTGGGTCACCTATAGCTGAAATGAACCTCTGAAGAAGGTCGGCTTCCTTTGGGTATCACCTAAACTATTGCTTCTTTGAGAGGCAAAAGGGAAGAGATGCATAAAAATGGAAACTAAACCTATGGTGATACACCGCAATAATGAGAAATCATGAAATGAACACAGCAAAACACACACTTGAAAGCTTGAATTCAATTGATTTGCATACCTGGAACAACCTCTTTCTGATTTAAGGCTTTAGTCTTAACAGGTTTGGCCCACACATACACCTTGAGAAGGAAAGATCAATTTCACAACCTTAAGATACAAATGCAAAAATGTGAAAACACAGTTATAGACTTGCATATGCAAAAGAAAGATACAAAAATGAGAATCAATACCAATATGAACATGAACTTTCAAGGTAAACTCTGTATTATATTCAGGATTCCAATTGAGTTACAAAAAACATACATTGACTAAGAAAGGATTGATTTAAAATCACTAACTCTTCAGAGTGTGTAATCAAAACTATTTACAAAAAAGGAAAAAATGCCTTATATACAAACTATACGTTGGCCCTCATCCTGATTCGGGATAGGATTTTCCCTTAGATCTTTTGTCGAGTTAATGCTAGAGCTTGCGTGTCCCTGTTGTTGGTGTCAGTGTGAAGAACTGCTCTTAGAGAAGCCTTCTCCTGATCTTTTGTAGCATTAATTCTTCTGATCCATCGTGTCCAGCTACTGATCCCTTCATTGAAGAGCCGCATTGAATGTCCCCCGAGCTCAGAATAGATATATATTGTATTCATGTTGCGTTCGTCTTGAGTTGGAATTCCACGTTCTGATCAGACTGCCACGATTCGCCCTAGATCCCTCTGGTTAGTCGAGCATCCTCCACGCAAGCCCTGCAGCTGGTCAAAAATCCCTTTGAATGGAAAAGCATCTTGGAAAGACACCAAAAGTGTCTCGCCAATCCGATCATGGCCCTCTGAATCTATCGGCACAGCACATGACGGTCAGTGAGACATTACGCAGGCTTTATAATTCATATTGATTATCACTGAGGCCATCGGCAAGACATAATTCTATCACCAAAACATTATGTAAAAAAGCCCCACTTTTTAGTGAAGGCACCCTATTTCGATGGGATAACACTACATTCGGCAAGACTTCCGGTGATGTTGGATCCCCCTCTTCGAGCGTCTCTGTCATATCGGCATCTCCCTTTGTCGCCAAGACTCTATTGCGAAGTTTCCTTGTTTTACCAAAGCTCACTTTGAGTTTGGAGAAAGCTTGCTTGGTCAGCAAGATATTCTGTCGACCCACCCTTGCTCCGTCCAAGCTTTCTTTTCCTTCACTGAGACTCCCGCCAATCGGGAAGAGTTCTTTCCAAGCTTCTTGTGTTATGCCGAAGACTCCTTCGATGAAAAACCGTCGGCGTAACCCTTGCCGGTTGCCGAGACACTACTATGAAAGCCTCAAGTCTTAGCGAGGCCTTTCCTCTATCCTTGGTGGTTCCTTCATCTCTTGGCAAGACATATGCCAAAGGAAAATTCTTTCTGAAACCTGTGCCTGTCACCAAGACACATTATCTTCGCTAAGACCTCTTGTAGACCCCCTTTGTCTGCCCAAAGAGCTCCCGTTGTGCTTTCGGCAAGAGTCCTGCCGAACCACTTTTGTCTTTGTGAGGGTCCATCCTTCCTTTCGGTGAGACTTTCGCCTTCGCTAAGACCTCCGGTCGACTTCATTTACCTTTTCCAAAATTTCCATCTGTTGCCCAGAATCATACCGAAGATATCACATCATCGGCGAGACAATGACTGGTCGCTAAGACTTCCTATCGAGCCCAAAATGTTATGTTGAAACCCCTATGTTATGGTGAGACTCACGCCAATGCCACCTCATTTGATCTCTTCGACATGACACCTATCCTTCAACAAGACATCCTGCTAAAGGCGATATCCTTTGTCGACGCTACCCTTATTTCGTTTTGGAGGCTCCTACATTCGGTGAGACTCCTGCTGAATCTTTTCACCCTTCACCGAGAGTCTCGCCGAATAGCGATTGAATGGCCTATCGGCCAAGGAAATTCTACGCGGTAAGAGGTCATACCGAATCCTCTTTGTTATGGTGATAGGCTCTGCAGGCTCATTCGGTATAACTGAAACTAGGTCTCAGCAACCGGCACGAGATGGAAGGAATCAAGCAGTCAGTCGGCCAAACAATAGAAGGGTCCTGCCGACTTTCTCCTTGGATGATTTTCATGCCGAATCCTTCTAGGGTAGCTTCTCCCACTGGGTTCCCCATGACTTGGCAACAGATGTAGAGTCTTTTCTCTTGTGTGAATGTCCCACCTGACCTTTGAAGATCTAACATTTGATCATCTTGCCTGATTTAACTATAGGTGAAATAGAGGCAACAATTTTGGCGACCTTTGTGGGATGTTTGCCTGCTAAACATGAGAACCAGTAGCTACAACTTGTCCATTGGGCATGGAGCCGTTAGAAAACTTAGAGAACACATAAAACGTCAGTCACTACATGGTTGTAATATGCATGGGACTCATAGGACACAACAGGTTGTCAAAAAAAAAAAAGGGGAAAATGGCAAAGAAAAAATACCGTATAAAAATAGCATTTAGGAGATGGAACAAAAATAGAGAACAAACGAACCATAGTGCAAAGCACTTATTGAAAACATAAAACCTAACTAGATATGTACGAGAAAGGCACTTATCAGGCATGAAAGCAGAGTTTAAGGTGTATCCCATTGACTAGGATAGGAAGCGAATCTCCTTCTGTTGTAGCCAGTTGATAAGCATTGTGCTCTTTATAGCTTGTGATAACAAATGGACCAGTCCACATGTTGTCAAACTTGGTGTGATGGTCTGGTCTGCTTTTAAGAACGTCCCACTTGAGCACAAGGTCTCCCTCCTTAAAATATTTTGCTGTAGCCCTTTTGTCGAATGTCTTCTTTTTCTGGAGCTGATGATCCTCCAAAGTTTTCATTGCTCTGTTTCTTGATTCTTCGAGCTCCATGAGTTTTGCATACCTTACAGACATTGGGTCTTGTCCCTCAAGCATCTCCAGCTGGTGAAGAATGTCTAGAGCTAGTAGCTCCATAGATAGGGGCAATCTTGACTCTTTTCCATAGACCAACATGTATGGCAAGTTACCAATAGACCTCTTAGGGGTCACTCTATCCGCCCAAAGTGCATTCTTTAGACTGACGTACCAGGTCTTTTGGTTATCCTCTATGGTTATTTTGATGATCCTAATGAGGTTCTTGTTCATGCTTTCAGCTAAACCATTACCTTGAGGGTAATAATTTGAGGAGGTGTTCAAATGAATGCCATGCTTGACAGCCCAATCGGTCAGTTTTAATCCCACAAATGCAAGGGCATTATCAGAGATGATGGAGTCAGGCACTCCAAACCTGGTGACTATGTCTTCATAGAAGCTCAAGACTGAAGACTCTTTTGCTTCTTTCAATGCAACCGCTTCTGTCCACCTTGTAAAATAATTAGTGGTTGTAAGTACCCACTTGTGACCAGCATTGGAAGGTGGGTTTATTGGACCGATGAAATCAATGCCCCATCTCATGAAGGGTTGTTCTACTTGAATCAGGTGCAGGGGCATAGCTGGCAACCTTTCCTTTCCTGAAAACAGAGCACATTTGATGCACTTTCTTGACCAGGAATACGCATCCTTGAAGAAGCTAGGCCAGTAGTAACCAGCTCTCATGACCTTCCAGGTAGTAGTTCTGGGAGCAAAGTGACCTCCTGCAGCTCCATCATGAAACTCATGAAGCACTTTTTCAATTTGGTCACTGTGAATGCATCTTAATAGGACACCATTCAGATCCTTTTTAAAAAGAACATTATTTACCATCACATATGGTATAGATTGCAATCTGAAGTATCTCCTTTTGGCTCTGTTTAATCCTAATGGGCATTCACCAGTCTGTAAGAAATGGGTCATATCTTGGACCCAATTAGTTATCCCTATAGGTACATCATCTTGAGCATCCTGAAGTTCATTTGTATTGGAAAGGATAACATCCTTTTTGAGTTCACTTTCACTACTTGACCCTGAAGCAAGTTGTTCACAAAGGCCTCTACCTCTAACTAGTTTGGTGACGCTGATATCTACATCATACTCCATGACCTTAGTGATCCACCCTGCTCTTTTTTCATTCAGATCCTTATTCAATAAGAATTCTTTCACACTTGAGTGTGCCACCATGATATGAATTCTATTATGAGAGACCAAAGGCTTGAATTTCTTAAGGCTTCTGATCACGGCAAGGACATGCCTCTCCACAAAGGAGTATTTATGTTCGTAGTCGACCAAACCTTGACTGAAAAAGGCTATTGGTTGCTCTAGATTCTCTTCATTTTTTTGAACCAATATTGCAGAAATATTACTTGTGCTACCATAAGCATACAAATAAAAATCTTTGGAAAAATTGGGATTTACCAGCGTGGGAGCTACTGCTAAGGCCTCCTTGACCTTTTCAAAACTATTATTGGCATCCTTTGTCCAACTGAAGACGGCATTTTTCTTTAACATAGTTGTTAAAGGCTATAACAGATTTGCAACATCAAGGATGAATCTTCTTAGGAAGTTGATCTGGCCCAGAAAGCTCTGTAGGCCCTTCTGGTGATTAGGCAGCGGCAACTCAAGTATGGCTCTAACTCTTTCAGGGTCAATAGTGATTCCTTGCTTTGACACTATGTGTCATAGACAGCAAAGATACTCTTCCTTGGATTGATGGAGATACTGAACTCTCTGCATTTTTCAAACACTTTCCTAAGATGCAACAGATGTTCATCAGCATTCTTGGAATATACTGTGATATCATCTAGGTAAATCAGTATGATTTTGTTGATCAAACTTTGAAATGCCATGTCCATGGCTCTCTGAAACGTGGCACCAGCATTGGACAAACCAAAAGGCATCCTTTTGTATGCCATGGTGCCCCATTTAGTTGTAAAAGCAGTCTTAAACTAATCTTCCTCTTTAACCTGCACCTAATTATATCTCGAGAAACCATCTAGCAATGAAAACCTTTTAGAACCAGCCACCTCTTGCAAGATTCATTCCATGGAGGGCAGTGGGTAGTGGTCTTTTAGAGAGGATCGGTTAAGATCCCTGAAATCTACACAAAGCCTTATCTCACCACTTTTCTTTCTGACCGGTACAAGATTAGAAACCCATGAAGTGTGCTTGATAGGGAAGACAATACCCCCCTCAACTATTTTAGTCAACTCCTTAATCATTAGGGGCTCAAGTTTAGGATTCAAGGGCCTTTGTTTATGCCTCACTGGCTTGGCGTTAGGCTCTAATTCAATTGTATGTTGAGCAATATGGGGATCAAATCCTTTCAAATCTGAATACTCCCAAGAAAATACATCATGAAATTCTTGGCATAAAGCAACAAAAGCTTGTCTATCTTCAGGTGAACAAAGTTTACCTATCTTAAGGAGCTTACCTTTGAAGATCTCCAGCTATTCATAGTGTTCTTCTTTGATTTGCAAGCCAGCTCTACCCTTTTTGAGTTGATCATCGGTACTGAAAATAGACTCTAAGGTAACCAAGCCTTTGGGCAATTTGTTTGTCTTCAGCTGTATGACCTGATCACCATACTGCTGCTTGAGTTTTGCTTGATTCACCATGGAGAATTGATCTTCTTCAAGAAAGAAGGAAATGATCTGCTCATCACTGTCAAAGACTTGCTAGTGGATGTTGTCAGGGATTGATGGTCTGACTACAACCTTGACATACTGTTGCACCTTCTCCTTTCTGATGTCATCTGGAATATCAAACTATGCTCCAATGGCTGCGAGCCTGTCAGCATGCTTGTTCTGATTTCTTAGGATAGACACTAAATTAAAGGCATCAAAATCTTCGAGCATGTTCCACACTTTGTTTCTATAGGATTTTAATGTGTCATTTTTAGCAACATTCAGGCCCCTTACTTGATTAACAATTAATTCGCTGTCCCCATGGACTTTCAAGTTGGTTATTCCTCTCTTTCTTGCCCACTCTAGACCTTGAACAAGGCCTTCATATTTAGCAGTGTTATTGGAGCATGCAAAAGCAAAATGGAATACAGAGTAGTACCTATTACCTTGTGGAGAAATCAACATTGCACCTCCTCCTGCTCCATTTTTACTTCTAGAACCATCAAAGAACATTTCCCATAGTTCATTTAGTGGTTGCAACAACTGATCCGCATCTTTCTCCAAGCTTGGAATCTCTATATCAGGCTCAAGAATGACATAGTTTCCCATGCCAGTATCTTGAATGAGGTCCACAGGACTATCCGATACATTCTCAACTACCCATTCATGTAGCAGCATGTCAGGAATAGCTTATGATTGGAGTTCTTGAGCAGCAGCTAGTTCATTGTCAAGAAAAACAACACAATTCGCATTTGCAGCAGGAGCAGCATTGATGGGGCTTGGGTTATATGGCTCAATGTGGTCTTTGGCCAATCCTTCAGACTTTATGGTAACCTTGGTTCCATATCTTGTTCTGAATAGCATATGTGACCAATCGGCCGACACATAACCACCTATCTTGGCTATAAAGTCTCTAGATAAACACAAGGAAAAGAAAGGTGGAAGGTCTATGACACATATGTCTTGAGGGACTAAAAAGTTTGGACAAGCATGGAGAGTGAGGTTTAAGTCCTTGATAATACCCAAAGTGTTAACCGAAGTGCCATCCAATTGGATCACTCCCTTCTCCAAAGGTTGGTATTTTAGTCCAAGTTTGTTAGCAATCTGTTTTGGCATTGCGAAGCTGCTAGCTCCACTATCTACCATATAGTTATGGACTAATTTATCCCCAATAATTACTGACATGTAGAAAGGAGGTGGTTTAACTCTTTTTTCATTCTCTATGCAAGGCTGCTGACCATTTCCCTAAGAATCATTTGTTAACACGGCTCTAACCTGACCTATTGAGGGCTCGGATTCATCAGATATTTTCAAACTTGATAGGGCTGATTGTAACATATCCTTTTGACTGGGGATGACTAAAGAATCCCACATAGACATGGTTACGTTTGTCCTCCTCATGCTATCAAGAATGTTAAAAGGTGCAATTGCATTTTTATTGTGTACCTTTACACCAGTATGATCAGCTTGTAAGCGTGGCTGCTCCTTGTCTAGGAGTTGTTGATCTCTTTGCCAACCACTAGTCACTCGAGAGGTAGATGGTTCCACAGTTGTCGCCCTTCCTTTATCAGGTACTTGGTCAAGCTCCAATGCTCTCTTCTTTGCTCTGGTATTGGCTGCAACTGGAGAGCTATCCTCATTCAACCCACAGAATTATTGACCTTGCTAATTAAGCAGGGTTGTATCATTGTTGAATTGGTCCTGATGTTGAGAAGATGCATCATTACATGCACTCTGTTGCGGACCTGAAGCATTTTGTACCATTAGTGCTTGATTGATGAGTCCATTTGAACAAGTGGCTTGATTATGAGGCTGGTTACAAGGGTAGCAGCACTCATAATCAACTACTAAGTTGTTTTGAGTGGGAACCAGGTCCCTGGCTGCACTAACAGGTGCTGGAGCATAGGCCTGAAAAGGCCTTGTGTTCACACTCTGTCTTGGGCCCTGGTAATTGCCCTGATACTGCTGTCTATTCCCTTGGAATTGCTGCTGCTGACCTTGAAAAGGCTGACTTGAGGCCTGATTTTGCTGTTGATAAGGCCTGGAATAGGTCTGTTGCTTTTCCAAGTTCACCAACTTGTTACCAAAATTTTGTAAAAGACTTTTGATCTCTTGTAATTCATTTGATGAGCTTGAAGCAATACTTTCTTGCTTGTCAATGGTTTGAACAACAGTTGGTAGCACTAGTATAGCTGGTAGAGGTGTGAAATGAGGTATTTGCAAAGGGATGTTCATGTGAATTTCTAGAAATATTGGCATTGGTGGCCTGGGAGCAAGCTTACCAACTTGTATTAAGCTGTTTTCAGCTCTGATAGCTATTTCAAAGGCATTTGGTAAAGACACTCCTCCCATTGACTATATCATGACAGCTATATCGCTGTTCAGAGCTCTCAAAAAGTATAGGAATGCATACTCTGGAGGTGGCCTCACCGTTGTAGGGATTCTATCCCAAGTTCTTTGAAATCTGAAGTTGAAGTCGTTCATCTGCTCTTGCGGAGCCCTCTTAATTGCAGTCAGATGCTCCAACAGAGACAAGTTGTCAGACCTGTCTTGGAATTGCTTGTGCAATTTTTCTCCAAATTCATCCCATGTTGCAATTGAACTGACTGGTAGGCTCATGTACCACTGCATAGCTCTTCCTTTTAGTGAAGCAGCTAGCAATCTCACTGCAACGTCCTCTTTGGTTATGTGGTGGACTCCGCATAAGGAAGCCACATCTCTCAAATGTTCAATGGGAGTGGTTTTATCTTCTCCCATAAAAATTAGCAGACTCTTCAAGGCTACCATTGGAGTATCATTGTGTTGTGCCAAGTTCAAAGGACTCCCTCCATTGAAAGCAACAAAGGGTTGATTCCTTGGAGCAGCCATTGAAGGTATATGATGTTGTTGTACCAGTATTCTAGTTGAAGCTAAGGACGAGATAACAATGTGTGATCTTATAAATGGAGGAGTGGATTGAGTCCTTCTGGAGTGAATAACTGTTGTTCCCCTCTTTTCTATTGCTCTACCTTTTCTTCTCGATGGTGACAGCTGTAAATATTCAAAGGGACCTGAGCTGCCTCTAGTCTGAACTTTTCTCATAAACTGAAGAAGGCGTGGATTTCTGGAGTTCTTCCTCTTTGTGGAGTCGCCAAGTATGCCAAAAGGACTTTTATAAAGCCTGATAATTCATTGGTCACATACTAGACCAGTAGTTAAAACAAATTCCAGTCCCACCAGGTGGGCCAGAAACTGTTGTCACCTAGAATCGCACCCTGTGCAAACTTTACAAGAAACTAAGCATTCTAGAGCAACATGGGATCATCTCAAGGCTGTGCGTCACCTATAGCTGAAATGAACCTCTAGAGAAGGCCAGCTTCCTTTGGGTATCACCTAAACTATTGCTTCTTTGAGAGGAAAAAGGGAAGAGATGCATAAAAATAGAAACTAAACCTATGGTGATACACCGCAATAATGAGAAATCATGAAATGAACACAGCAAAACACACACTTGAAAGCTTGAATTAAATTGATTTGCATACCCAGAACAACCTCTTTCTGATTTAAGGCTTTAGTCTTAATAGGTTTGGCCCACACATACACCTTGGAAAGGAAAGATCAATTTCACAACCTTAAGATACAAATGCAAAAATGTCAAAACACAGTTGTAGACTTGCATATGCAAAAGAAAGATACAGAAATGACAATCAATACCAATATGAACATGAACTTTCAAGGTAAACTCTGTATTATATTCAAGATTCCAGTTGAGTTACAGAAAACATACATTGACTGAGAAGGATTGATTGAAAATCACTAACTCTTCAAAGTGTGTAATTAGAACTATTTACAAAAAAGGAAAAAATGCCTTATATACAAACTATACGTCGGCCCTCTAGGGCTTACAAAAATATCTTGATTCAGGATAGGATTTTCCCTTAGATCTTTTGTCGAGTTAATGTTGGAGCCTGCGTGTCCCTGTTGTTGGTGTCGGTGTGAAGAACCGCTCTTAGAGAAGCCTTCTCCTGATCTTTTGTAGCATTAATTCTTTTGATCCATTGTGTCCAACTACCGAGTCCCTCGTTGAAGAGTTGCATTGAATGTCCCCCGAGCTCAGAATAGATATATATTGTATTCATGTTACGTTCATCCTGAGTTGGCATTCCACGTTCTAATCAGACTACCATGATTCACCCTAGATCCCTCTGGTTAGTCGAGCATCCTCCACGCGAGCCCTGTAGCTGGTCAAAAATCCCTTTGAATGGAAAAGCATTTCGGCAAGACACTAAAAGTGTCTCATCGATGCGATCATGGCCCTCTGAAGCTATCAGCACAGCACATGACGGTCGGTGAGACATTACACGAGCTTTAGAATTCATATCGATTATCACTGAGGCCATCAGCAAGACATAATTCTATCGCCAAAACATTATGTCAAAAAGCCCCACTTTTTAGCGAAGGTACCCTATTTCGGCGGGATAACACTGCATTCAGCAAGACTTCCGGTGACGTTGGATCCCCCTCTTTGAGTGTCTCTGTCATATCGGCATCTCCCTTTGTCGCCGAGACTCTATTGCGAAGTCTCCCTGTTTTACCAAAGCTCACTTTGAGTTTGGAGAAAGCTTGCTTGGTCGGCAAGATATTCTGCCGACCCACCCTTGCTCCGTCTGAGCTTTCTTTTCCTTCGTTGAGACTCCCGCCGATCGGGAAGAGTTCTTGTGGAGCTTCTTGTGTTATGCCGAAGACTCCTTCGATGAAAAACCGTCGGCTTGACCCTTGCCGGTCGCCGAGACACTACTGCGAAAGCCTCAAGTCTTGGCGAGGCCTTTCCTCTATCCTTGGTGGTTCCTTCATCTCACAGTAAGACATACGCCGAAGGAAAATTCTTTCCAAAACCTGTGCCTGTCGCCAAGACACATTATCTTCGCTAAGACCTCTTGTAGACCCCCTTTGTCTACCTGAAGAGCTCCCATTGTGCTTTCGGCAAGAGTCTTGCTGAACCGCTTTTGTCTTTGTGAGGGTCCATCCTTCCTTTCGGCAAGACTTTTGCCTTCACTAAGACCTCCAGGAAACTTCATTTACCTTTTCTAAAATTTCCATCTGTCACCCAAAATCATACCGAAGATATCACATCATTGGCAAGACAATGACTGGTCGCTAAGACTTCCTGTCGAGCCCAAAATGTTATGTCAAAACCCCTATGTTATGGTGAGACTCACGCCGATGCCACCTCATTTGATCTCTTCGGCATGACACCTATCCTTCAACAAGACATCTTGTTGAAGGCGATATCCTTTGTCAATGCTGCCCTTGTTTCATTTTGGAGGCTCCTACATTTAGTGAGACTCCTGCCGAATCTTTTCTCCCTTCACCGAGAGTCTCGCCAAATAGCAATTGAATGGCCTTTCGGCCAAGGAAAGTCTACATGGTAAGAGGTCATACTAAATCCTATTTTTTTATGGTGATAGGCTCTACAGGCTCATTCGGTATAACTTAAACTAGGTCTTAGCGACCTGCACGAGATGGAAGGAATCAAGCAGTCAGTCGGCCAAATAGTAGAAGGGTCCTGCCGACTTTCTCCTTGGATGATTTGCATGCCAAATCCTTCTAGGGTAGCTTCTCCCACTGGGTTCCCCGTGACCTGGCAATAGATGTAGAGTCTTTTCTCTTGTGTGAATGTCCCACCTGACCTCTAAAGATCTAACATTTGATCATCTTGCCTAATTTAACTATAGGTGAAATAGAGGCAACAACACTAATCGACTAAGATCATAATAAAAATGAGCTAGCATACTGTGACCCCATGCATATATGATTTTATGCTACTCCATATCATGAATGGTATGAACAAGACCTCCCTTGAGGTGTGTGCCTCGTCCATCAAGAACAAGTGTTAGCACCATAGTCACTAACATAATTTGTTGAAGCAATGATGAGTGAGCATATAGAATCCATTTGAGCTTGATGCGAGCTCCAATATCCTCAGGCACAATAGGGTGGCTGGTATAGTAGTAAATGTCATGCCTCATCTATTGGTGTGTGTGATCCTCCTCCATATGAATGATCTCACACTGTATGGGTATCCT
The DNA here is from genome assembly GCA_007258455.2 of Sequoia sempervirens. NCBI lineage: Eukaryota > Viridiplantae > Streptophyta > Pinopsida > Cupressales > Cupressaceae > Sequoia > Sequoia sempervirens. The sequence goes on along the minus strand of VDFB02067732.1, from coordinate 11,855 downwards.
CAAGATCTAATGTATATCCTTGAGTGTCATTGTCTTCTACCTGATTAGAACATGAAATGTACATGTATCTAAATCCCACCTCTCCACAGTGTCATCAACATCACATCATGATATCTCATGGGTGAAATGAGATATACCCAAAGTAATCCAATAACACAAAGAGTCTCCACCTCCTCCTTAGTAGGTCGGGTAACCTACTTTTGGAGGAAAGAGAACAAATGTCCTCCTAGTCTCTATCGAGTGCATGGCAGAATCTGAAAAGAAGTAAAATACATCATCAGTAACATCAAAAAATGGTCAACCAAATAGATAAAAATAAATAAAAAACACCCTTGGAAGTTCTCCCTAAAATGGGATAGGGTCACCATTTTTGGACGGGGGCTCAAGGGTAGGGTCACCATTTCAGGACAGGATCGCCAAACAGGGGTCCTCCGGATGTTTGGAAAAGTGTGCAAACAGTGGAAAATATAAAGTAAAATCACCGGGATAAGGTACAAAAGTCTCACCTCTTATAGGATGTCATCATTTGTAATCCTGGATTATAGAACCTCTAATCTCGAGGGCTCATAGTGTTGTCAGCTTGGCATCTTCACTACTCTACAACAAGGTAATCTCCAAATGGTAAATGTTAAAATGATAGTCAAAATATGATTTTGCACTAACATATAGTAAAGTTTATTAATATTACATCTCACTCAAATTTCCATAAAGGGGGCTAGTGATCTTTTCTTTTGATGTCATTTATTACGTTGGATTCACAGTCCCATTCTCAATCTTATCTAATGTTTACTAATAGATGGTGTTGTTATATCATAACCCTATTGTAAGCATTTCAACCTACTCATTCAATGAGGTTAGATTGCAACCCTAATTCCACCTCCATAAAGCAAGTGGAATTAGGGGGGCATACATCTACCCTCAAATTTGATTCTCTATAGAAGTTTGACATGTTTTTGAGCAGCTAACAAATTAGTGTTGTAGGATACAGTTTCTAACATTGTGGTTTTGCAGATGACTACACTTAAGGGCTTCTTTCTCCTAATTCATAAATTATAATATCCATATGAGTATAATTTTATGAAGCATGATATACTTTCAAAATACTTTAACTTGCATATGCACGTAGTGTCATATGGCCACTAAAGTGGGGGATAAATGTAGTGTAGGAAATTGTACCCCCTTGTAGGTGATAGTACAATTTAACACTTAGTTTGGACCCATTTTAGTGACCTTACATTTATCCATTTTTTCCCTTCCTAAATAAGCCCTAATTCCCTTTATTATGCATCCCAAGGCCTATTTTTATCATTCTCTGACATTGAAACATGCATTGAATAAATGCATTCAAACACTAAACTACCTTATATCATGTGTGTCTTGAACATTTAGGCTAGGACCCATTCACCAAAGGGAAAATAGGTCCCCTTTAAGTGCCAAGACACATTTTAAATTATGTTTTTGGAAATATTTTAAGGTCTCTAGTTCAAATTTTAAATGTTGACTATTAGGATTTAATATTCAAGAAATTAGAGAAGCCTATAAATCCTAGTCTTTTAACCATTTCAAACTATAACAACAAGAGAAAGAGACTAGGAGATCAAGTAAAGAGATTTTGAAGAGCAATAAAGCAAGAAAATTTGAAGTCTTGGAGCAGCATTGTGTGTATTTACAGGTTTTCAAGCTCATTTGTCAAGATTTTATAAAGAATTGTTCATGATTGAAGGTTGTTGTCTATAGAAGAACATGATGGATTCTAGGATTGGGAGATGCATTTGGCCAGTTCCCTCTACCTAATAACTTTTTTCCAATTGTTCTCATCTTCAAGCTTCACTCTATTTGCAGCCTAAGTAAGGTATCATTGTGTTGTGGATTTATTTAGGGTGTTTTGACTTCACCCTAAGTGGATCTTATCATTTTCATATAAGAATCATGCTCTAACACACTTGAGTAGGGTTTCTTTGCATGTTATCTCTTAACAACCTTAGATGCACTTAAGGTTAGGGCTCACACACTGTCATTTATTATCTATTATTATCAATTAGCAAGGTTTAATTACCAAACTTGGGGTTTGACCAAGGAAAACCCCCATACAAATAAACAAACACTTTTTGTGTGCAAATTTATCATAGGTCTAGATCTGGAAATGAAAATTTGTAGGTATAAGATCAAAGTGCAAACAAAGGGATACAATCTCATTTTTCAATTTTGGAAAGGTCTACAAGGACATGTTCTCCCTTAGGCTAACCAGTCCTCCAACAGAGCTCAAAACCCACTTTTGATGACAGGTGCACGTTATCAAACCATTCTCATATCTATTCGCAAACTATGGTTTCCATCTCTATACTTTCAAGAATTTGCATTTCATATTCTAGATCTTATTGTGCATTTATTTTGGACATTGCAAATCATTTGATTAGGTTTCAAATCTGCCTTATTGTCTTAAAGAACTAAGATCCAAGTCCAGTTGACTCACTGTTGAGGTTGAAAGTCAATCATTACACCTTGTGAGCTATTTCCTAATGAAATACCCCTAGGGAAAGACACCTATTGTGGATCTTTAAAGTTCTATTTAGGGAACCCTTTCCCCACATTTCATATAGAAAGAAGGCGTATGAGAATGCTTTATGTCCAATATTTTACATAATTTATATCCTTACAAGGTTTGTGAGAATAATTTTTTCTAGGGATTCAATATGTTTAAATAGGATGCCAACTACATTAGGATTTGTAGCATTCTTGATTTATTGAAATTGAGAAATGATCCTCATCCTTTATTGTAATTCAATATTTCCTTGATTAAATTTATCAGTTAAAATATAATAATGAAATGGCTTTGTGAATTCAAAATTCACCATGCTCCCTTTAGGTTTGTTTTTTGGCTAAGTATCGGCCCTTGCCTTCAACAAATTCATTGGCCCCTTTTTGGTTGTCGCCACGGCTTCTGCCACGTGTCCTCTCATCGCTCTCCAAAGGAACTTCCTCCTTGCTCTTCTATCAGCCCCCACTCGCATGCCATGTAGTTCCCATTCGCATAAGGATTTAGCGGACCCCACAAGCAGTGTCTGTAGTAAACATTTTTGCTATGTGTCCTCTCTGCACAAGCTTTCAACGAAGGAAGAAAATATCGTCCGCGAGCAGCAAAATGTTGCCACATGTCTCTTCAGCGCGCACTTCTTCAACGCAGGGGATGAAGTGTACTATAAGTTACAGGATGATGCCACGTTTTCTAACCACCTATCCTAGAGGGGTGACACTTGTCTACACAAGACTTTGTTGGACCACTATCATCATTCGCAGGGGATGCACCTGAATGGAGGGAGACCAAATGTTGTGTCTCGAATCTTTTATGTTACAATGGCCGAGGGTGATCATTGCCTCGACATCACTACTCGGATTCTGAATCTTTTCAGTTGCTACTCGCCAGGTGGTGGAAGGCTTGCTATAAATACTACTCTTTGCTTTAGGAGAGGGGTTCCCAGTTCGACAGTTGATTCCAACGGTTCCAATATTTTAGGTTACAAGTTTGAAGATCATATGTTATTTCACCAGTTGTTAGAATCATAGGATTTTTTGGAGAGACCAGGCCTTTGTATTGTTTAGATTATTGTAAGAACTCGCAAACTGTGCCACTGTTCAACCTCTCTATTTTGTATGCTATTGATAAACTCTATGTTGTGCCATTATTGTCTGAATGATTTATTTGTCGTACTTCTATAATTTGAATGCAATTTTGCTAGTTTAGATCATGTCTTCTGACTCTTCTTTTTAATAAATGGGTGTGATTATTATTTTATGTCACTGAATGAGTTGTTCATGCTGCAATCCTTAATTTCTATTATTCTAGGATATGGTAAATTGCTAAGCAGGCCCTTAAACTATATCCAAAAGATATGTTTATCATGCCTTTCATATAAATTATGGTGTATCACCTTAGTTAGATTCTTTATTTTATATCTGCTTTTGTTTCCCATTCCAAAACCCCATTCACAAAAGAAGTCAACTTCTTTAAAAATTTGGAGGTCACTCAGTTTAGCACAATAAGTCCCCCATAAACTGAGTTTCCCACAAAGGGTTGTTACCTTGCCAATTTTTGGCATCAACAGGCTTCTTTAGAAGTATATAGAGGAATGACATTAGCCATAATAGTATTTAGAAAATGGGCTACAATGAGATAGGGACCTAGAAAACTAGGTTTAGTGACTTTGTGATGAGTAAGATGGTAGGTGGCATAAACTATAGGATATTAGGGATAGAAAAAGTAAAGCATAAAACAAAGGATAACTAAAAGTGAATTGTGAAGGTAAAGTCAAAGGTAATAAAGACATTAGAAAAAATAAGGCCTATGGGTTGGATAGAAAACAAAAAATATTTAGATAAGGTAAAATAGAAAACTAGTTAAACTAATGCACCTAAAATACAACACAATAAACGACCATATTATGGAAATATAAAGTAATAAGATACAAGCTAGTCCAACACGTCAAATAAAAATATCTATTATAAAATATGTCTAGTTTCACCAAATGAAAGAATACAAAATATGTTTCTTATTTGTGAAACATGATAATAAAATCTAATTAAAGTAAGAGTGTTCTTTTATACATGTATATTAAAATAGATAAAATCAAGACATGTACGAATTTAAATTGAAGAGTGTTATCCTAAACTAATACCACATACATTATAGTTGAGACATACAACACATTTGGAAACAAGTTGGAAAACATAAAATTTGAAATTAATTAGAAAATTGACCTTTGTAAACATAAAAAGAGTAATTTATGCACTTAGGAAAAGCAATGTGTGTGAAGATGAAATGCCTAGGATGATCAACAAAAGCTTCCTAGAGATTTTGGATACTCTGAGACCTAGATTTGATAAAGGGGAACAGATTCCCTAAGAGGGGATGCAAATGACACCATATCAAATTGCCTCGAGACTAGAATTGATGAGACTAGAGATCTCTTAGGTATAAGAAGTGGCACTCGATACATAGAGAAATTCCATAGTGAAAACAATAAAAGCACACAAAATACATTGGGAAACTAAACATAACATAGAGATTTTGAGCATGTTGTAAAATGTATATTTTTAAAAGGATTAATTAAGTTAGAAATGATAAAATACAATTTATAGAGAAGTTTGGTTATGTTGGGATTGCTCCTTTGACATAGGTGTGAGCTCAATAGTAGAATAATCCCAATTGGTGCAAATGGCATTGTCAATAATGGTTTAAAACTTTATGGGAGGATTCATGAAGTTTTAATAAATTCACTTAGATTATAAATTTCTTTGCACGAATCTACTTCAAAAATTTACAAAACAACAAGCACTACAAACTAAAAGTAGTAAAGATGAGCACATATGAGTTAGCCCCCTTGTGGGTTATTCCAACAAAACACTACATGAAACATTTAAAAAATGACTTATACAAATATAGGAAATGAAAATAAATGACTATAGTAGATAGCAATAGCATAAGCAAGCAAAATCCTAGAGTGCAAAGACTAACCATAGGACGTATACAAGATCAAAAGTGATTGGGACATGATCAAATAAACATGGATGAGTGATTTGAGGTAAAAGGAAGATGGGAGAGGGTGGGGGAAAGAGAACTTATGTAGAATTGGGAAAGTGGATGGGGTTGCTAATGGCTAGGGAGATGCAAAAAATGAATGCACAACAATTGGAGACAAAGGGGATTAGAGAGCCACAAGAGGGCTACATTAAAGACAAGGAAATATTCAAAAGAATGAGCTTGAATGGAACCAAGCTTTAACAATATCTCCTCAAGATAGAACTTGCATAATGAAACTATTATTTTGAAGTATAAGCACTAGTAGAAAGATGGATTGTAAGGGTGAGTAAATGAGAATAATAGGAGGTCTATTTATAGCTTTTTAGAGGGTTTGGGGGTAGATGAAAATGGAATCTATAGGTGAGGTCATTAATGAGGTTCCATTTATTTTTGGTGGTAGATCTCACCAAAACCAAATGCATTAGGTAAGGAATGCACTTGGTAGCACAAATCTTTTAGGAGGTGAAAATGTCATGTAATTCCAAAGCACCCAAACTTTACAAGGAGGAAAAGGGGTCTAAAATAATCTTAGAGGTTGCCAAGGTTATTATTGTGGAAGATCATTATTTTTTAAGTGATGCTTGGGAAATGTTATAAAGATTAGCAATCATGCTCAAAATTTCAATAGGGATAAGGGTTTGGATTTAATTAGAAGCATCATCAACACAATAATTATTATTTTCAAATTAGTAAATTGCAAGTATAAATAATTATTATATTTTATTAGGATTTAATTGAGTAGTTTTGAATTGGTGATATTATATTTTGAGTAGTATACACAAACTCATCCCTAATGAACATGAACAATCCTCTTAGCATTCAATGCACATCTAGGTGATGTTCACAAGGGTGAAGCATTCAGACTTTTCAAGAGGTTACCAATCTTAGTTTTATTTCAACTTAGACATGCTTAACCATAAAATTCCTCCTAAGATCAAGCTCACTTAACTTACTATCTCATTTACAAAACCCTCAACAAAAATTATCTTTTAAACCATACAATTGTACATTTAATATTTTCTCCTATAATGGATCTAATGATTATCACAAAATTACAAGGTCAGTTCTAATAACTGTCAAACAAAATGCGATTTTATCCATTACGAACGTTTTTAAAGAGTGTGAGATGCTTGTATAGTACAGTAATAAGGAATACATTTGAACCTGTGAGAGGGTGATTTTAAGGTTGGGGCGTCTGTTCGTATCGACGTCACGACTGAGCTCTATTTAAGAACTTAGACAGCCTCTTGCCAATCGACTCTGATATTGTAAAGATTACACAAAATATTTGCTTTCAGAATTAAATCTAGATAAAACTTTCGTCATGAAGCTCCCACGTGGGGGTAACAATGCTAATCAAAATACCGAAGCTTTTGTTGAAAATGCCATAAAGCATGCTGCTCAACTGCTTACGATGAAACTGGAAGGTATACACATTGATTCACGTAAAAATGCAGAAGCAGTCATCAGGAGATCTATTGTAGCAGCTTGGCTTAACAGCTTGCTTGACACTCTACATCTCCCCGACGTGCCTTCTGAAGAAGAACTAAGAAAGTGTTTGAGAGATGGAAGTGTTCTCTGTCATGTTATGAACAAAATCAATCCAGAAGCCATACGCCACACCATATTATTCAGACTATCAGAAGGTGCTACATTTTCAGAACACGAAAGATTTGATAACGTTACGCATTTCCTTGTGGCAGTAGAAGATTTACGACTACCCATTTTTAAACAGTATGATTTGGAGAAGGGTAGTATGGTGACTGTTGTGGACTGCCTTTTATCTCTAAGAGAATATTATGTTGTGGGTAATCAGCAAAAGTTATGTTATATGTCTGCTGATGAATCGCCAGAGAAAATAACAGGGGAATCTCCTCTAAAGATGGGTGATGTTAGTTTAGACAAAACATTTGATGTTGAAAGCCCAACATGGATGAAATTAGGACAGCAGAAGTTAAATTGTGTGTCTATTGATGAAACACCAGGAATGAATGGTAAAAAAACAGGGGAATCTCCTGTAAAGATGGGTGATATTAGTTCAGACAAAATATTTGAGTTTGAAAGCCTTTTGTCTTCAATTGTTTCCAATTCTGCTATATCAGGTTCAGCATGGATTCAAATAGGGCAGGCCTTCCAGGAGGTAATGCAAGGAAAAGCAATGCCATATCCGGATATTAAAGCAATAGAGAGGTCTGAGCTGTTGAAATGTATTGATAAAACGCCACCCAAACATTTTTTGAGTTTTGTGAGTGCTATTCTTGGTGACAAACAGAGTGAAGAACTTTATTGTGTGGTAGATTTTTTACTGAAAAAAGTAATGGAAAAGTTTGAACTCTGCCTTCTAAGCCAGCAGCAGCACATTAAGGAACTCAAACATATATTAAGATATGGATTAGAAACCATGGAAAGGAATTATCAAGAAAATGTGGAACAATGGCAGTCTGAAAAAAGGGAAGTAGAATTAGAGTTGCAGAAGAAAATAGAGGAAATCCAAGATAGAGAAACAAAAGAGAGGTTGCAGAGTGAGGCTTCTATCTGTGCTTTGAAAGATGAATTAGAAACCATGAAAAAGGCGAATAAAGAAGAGCTAGAAACTATGTGGAGGACTAATCAGGGACAATTGTACCAATTGCAGTTGGAAAAAAGCAAGGTTGAGGTAGAGTTGCAAAAGAAAATAGAGGAAACCCAAAATAAACAAATAAAAGAGAGAGTGGAGAGTGAAGCTGTAATCCGTTCTTTGAAATATGAATTAGAAACTGTAAAACAGACTAATCAGGAAGAATTAGAGGCTATAAAAAGAATTAATCAAGGAAATGTGCAAAAATTGCAGTCAGAAAAAAGGGAAGTTGAATTAGAGTTGCTTGCGAAATTAGACGAAAACCAAAGTATACAAGTGAAAGAGAGGATGAAAAGTGAGGCTGTTGTCCGTCTGTTAAAAGATGAATTAGAAACTATGAATAAGACTAATCAAGAGCATGTGGAACTACTGCAATCTGAAAAAAAGGAGGTTCAAGTAAAGTTGCAGAAGAAAATAGAGGAAACCATAGAGATAGGATTAAAAGAGATGCTGGAGAGCAAGGCTACTATTAGTGCTCTGGAAGCTGAAATAGAAAATATGAAAAAGACTAATGAAGAACATGTGCAGCAATTGCAGTCTGAAAAAACAGAAGTATATTCAGAGTTGAAGAAAAAAAATGATGAAATACAAATTCTCTTGTCTCAACAAGAAAGGAAAAATAATGAGCCAGAAGAGAACTCTTCCAAGGAGTTAAAAAATTTGAGGCTTAGATATTCTTGTATCCTAAAACTATTGGGTGTACATGTTGCAGCACTTCGAGACATTAAAGAAGTCTCTCAACTGACAGATGAAGAAATCTCAATGCTGGAAAAACAACTAAATGGATTAGCAAATACTGCAGCAAACTATGCCAAGGTTGTTGCAGAAAACCGACAGCTGTACAATGAAATTCAAGATCTGAAAGGAAATATTCGTGTATACTGTAGGGTGAGGCCTTTCCTTCCCGGTGAATGTGTTAAACATACTACAATTGAATATAATAGTGAAGAAGGGGAGCTGTTAATTGCAAATCCTAAAAGGTCAGGCATGGAATCTAAAGAGACATTTAAGTTCAACAAAGTTTTTGCTCCTTCTGCATGTCAGGAAGAAGTATACCGTGACATTCAACCGGTTGTAAGCTCTGTTCTAGATGGGTACAATGTATGCATTTTTGCATATGGTCAAACTGGTTCAGGAAAGACCTACACAATGTGTGGTCCTAGTACCTTATCATCGAAAGAAGATTGGGGAGTCAATAACAGAGCACTAAATGACATTTTTCAAATTTCACAAGCAAGAAGAGAATCTTGTAGATATGAAATTGGAGTCCAAATGATAGAAATATATAACGAGCAAGTTCGCGATCTGCTTATTAATGGAGTCTCACCAATTAACTCTCGAAGAAAGAGCCTTGAAATTCGAAGCACGTCTCAGTCCAGTGGGCTTAGTGTTCCTGATGCAATAATGTCCGATGTTGAGTCAATACAAGATGTTTTAGATTTAATGAAAATTGGTAAGAGAAACAGAGCTGTAAGTGCTACTGCCCTTAATGAACACAGTAGCCGTTCTCACAGTATCCTGAGTGTGCATGTGGAAGGAACAGAGTTATCTTCTGGAGCAACTCTCAGAGGATACCTTCATTTGATTGATCTTGCCGGAAGTGAGAGGATTGAAAAGTCCGAGGTCACTGGGGATAGACTTAAAGAAACAATGCACATAAACAAATCTCTCTCTGCTCTTGGGGATGTCATATTTGCTTTAGCTAATAAAAGTGCCCATGTACCATATCGTAACAGCAAACTTACTCAAATTCTTCAGGATTCCTTGGGTGGCCAAGCTAAGACACTCATGTTTGTACATCTTAATCCAGACATTGATTCTTACTCGGAGACAATTAGCACATTGAAATTTGCAAAAAGAATCTCCAGCTTGGAACTGGGTGCTGCACGTAGCAACAAGGAAAGCAAGGAGGTTAGAGACCTCAAGGAACAGATTTCCAAATTGAAGGAAATCATTGCAAGAAAAGATGCTGAGCTTAACCGTTTTCAAAAACTAAAACCCTCAAAATGAGCTGCACACTGTTAATGAATGCCTTCTACACATTACTTAAATTTTATAGTTATTTTTCACGAAGCTCTGGCAGTTTCGTTTGTGCTAATATTAGCTTCTTCAATTAGACAATTTATGGGATTGTGGCTCTTGTTATCAGTTGGGATTTGTTGTAGATGATATGCAATAGCTGTGATAACTAATCTTGTTATCAATTATGAGATTACAATTCTTGTTATCAATTTCAATTTCATCACTTATTTATAATGTTTATTTGCAGATGCACAATATATGGGAAATATTTATACCTAGTTATCTGATGTTTTATCAAAATTCAATTGAATGATTTTTTATTAAATTCATTGTCTGCTTAATATTCATTATAACTAGGTGATGTTCATAGAGACAAAGCATCAAGATTTTACAAGAGATCATCTATCCCAATACTATTTCAATTCAAATGTATTTGACCATGAAGATTATCCAAAAACAAACCCACTTAACTTCCCATCCAATTTATTAACCTTCCGAATAAATATTTTTCTTTTAACTCCTTATATCTAAATTTGTTCATTGACAGAATTGTCCGCTGGTGATAAGAGTGGTGGAAGATAATCATGGATTTTCACAAGTAATAACAATAACAAAGTGAGAAAGCACTCAAGGTATCACTCCAAAAGTAGGAGTGCATTTGACCGATGCATTTCCATAGTTTTTGTTCGTCAATTTGGTTGATGCAAACTTAAAATTGTAATATCATACTGGCGTGGTACTTTTAGATATTCTCACAGGAGATTTTCACTTGTATTATTGTAAGCAGCATATAGCAAACCTTCTCCAATATAGAGCAACACTCTAGCCCACAAGCATATATGATGCAACAAAGTGATATGAGAATTGTCCATGTGGAATGACATTTTGTAGTTCATTTGGTTCATAATAGCTTCAAGGATGCATCGATTCGGATCATTAAATGGCGGAGTTATTTTTTAGTCCCAGTAAATGGGCATGTTCCCATATCTTTTGGCAATTTGTGGTAATTTGAATTCAGTGGTTTAGCTATAAGTTGCAAGTTGCAACATTAGGATTCAATTTCAGTTTGTTTTCAATAAGCATAGTTGTTGTTACCAGAGTGCTTAACGCAAGTTCAATGTTTGATATGTTTATGGGAAATTTGCAGAGGTTTAATTTTAGTTTTAGACGTTGTGTGAGTGAGTTTGATTCACTTTTTTTAATGTATGAGCATTGAAATGGATTTTAGTTTTAATGGTTGTATTCATTTAGATGGATTTTATGATCTTCTATGGCATTGAGTACCATGTTCAATTTGTTCTTCAAGCTCTTTATCTTTTATTCTGATGTCCAATAGAATTAATGCATTATATTTGGGGTTTGAGAGTTAACATGCTTCTCTTCACACTTTCGTTAAATCATATATCTATAATTGTAATGTTAAAAATTGCATGTCTTTGTAGTTGCATTCTATGTTTTGTGTCTACTTTAGTGTCCATTCTTTTAGTGTTTTTATAATCTTATTTTAGCCCTTGCATTAGCTTTTTGTCTTTCCCATGGTGCCTAGGCTTTGTTTCTTGTAATCACTCTTTGATGTGACCTTTTATGTTAGTCCTATTTTTTCAATGTCTCATCAATTTTAACATAAATTGTCTTAGA
>VDFB02067729.1:0-41445 GCA_007258455.2 Sequoia sempervirens | reverse complement strand
CCTAAGTGCTCAGTTTCTCTTGGTTGTAGTGCCAAGTTTGGGTTGTTGGTCTGTGATTGGCTCAGGACTGTTGTTGGTTCTGAATGCTTTGTCCCTCCTTGTCTCTGCTAACCAGGTGTTGTTAGTGTCCTGCTGTGTTGTTGTGGGTTCGCCGTTGGTTCTATCTATTCTTGTTGATTGGTGTGTCTTTGCTCTGTTAAAGGTTCTTGGTCCTTGCAAAACTTGGTTTTCTAAAAGGCCCATGAGGCTCTCTGTGTAAAGGGTATGACACCCTGTAAATGTTGCTTGCATTATCAAAATTATATACTATATTCTTATAAAATGAAAATAAATTCTCAACACATCTTAAAACCTAATTTTTCTTTACATCTATGATCACAACAACAAATTCAAATAAAACATAAAAAATGATGTTTAAATCATTTATTACAAGGACGAGTATTGATCATACACATTTCATACATTACCCATAGAGAGAATTGTATCCTTAACTAACCATCAAAGATAAATGAACCATAAAATGATACACACAACTTAATCAACTATGAAATTTCCTTGACATAGCCTAAAACCTTTGAATCATTCACAAGAATACAATTATTGGAATATCCAATCCAAAATACTATATAAGTAACAGTGTTACCAAATGGGACAATGTAGGATAGTCTATAATTTACAAATGGAGTAGGGTGAGAACTTACAGGTCTTAACAACATGTTAAGATGCTTTTATGGTAAGAAAATGAAAGGATAAAAGTTCACCCCCAACAATTCACCATTGGAAAATTCATGGCCAACAATTCATCGTGGAAAAATTCACCGTCATGACAAATTCACCTCAAGGAAAATTCACCACCAACAATTCACTGCCGCAAAAAAATAATTGGATTAAAAGTTTATGATTAATTTCTCGTGGCAGTGAATTGCTGGTGGTGAATTTTCCTTGAGATGAATTTGTCATGGCAGTGAATTTTCTAGTGTTGAATTGCTAGTGCTAAATTTTCTTGATGCCACCTATAACATGTAGCTTCGCTTAGATCATAGGGAAATCATAAGATGTGTAATAATTACATATTAGTATGATGTAATATACATGCACAAATTACCATTACAAATACAAGGTAACATGCATGCACTCCAGTGATAGAAAACTGAAGAATTTCTAACTATAAATACTTGGACCTGTATCTGAAAGACAACAATATAAAATGCATCTTCTACAGGTAAATAAGCTAAATTCCTTATGATTTATGTCTTCCAAAGGCATCGCCTATTCCCCATAGACAAAGAGGGGGCAATATACATATCAACAATTATTTCCTCTGCCTAGTTGAACCAAACTAACAAATGATAGTAAACTTTCATTCAAACATTACTTATACGTTATTTTCAAATCAAACCTTATCATTAAATTTATTCAGATTCAAGTCATTTTTAAGGTGTTATTTCTATGCTTCAAAACCTAGAAATATAAACAACTCTCTTTGTTTCTCTACAATTTCCCTATTTTTCTCCTTTGGCATCTACACTTTCCTTTTATCCATGGCTTGTTGATCAAATAACCTTCTCTTTTGAAGTAAAAGAGAGTGAAGCATAATTATTACACCTCCCACTTTGCACATTTAAAACATTTCTAAACATAGACAATTGATTCCTCCACCAAAATTCTATTACATAAAAGAAATCCCTGAACATCTGAATTTTTATTTATTAACTTTAATAACCATTATTGATCAAAGTTATTGGGTCATTACACATTGAAAATTCATAGGTTTGTAATCATGCATACTAAATTGTTGTAAAATCGTAACAATATAATTACTCTAATTTAACAAAAGATTTTTGTGTACTCATCTCTATTGATTTTCATATTAAGAATGTATTTGCAGTTCTTGAATTTTTGATATTAAATGTGTTATGAATTTAAGATTTGAGTTTTCTAGCCATCATCTTGTTGTTACCAATAAACAACATGTCATCCACGTATAAGAGAATGATTGGAATTTAATCATTAATAATTTTAACATAAACACAATGATCCTCTTAATCCTAAAAAAGCCAAACTCAATGCAAAAGAATCAAACTTATGGTACCACATCTTAGGTGATTTTTTCAAACCATACAATGATTGTTTCAAAGGTCTATGAATAAAATATTCCTTCCCCTTCACAAAAAAAACATTAGGTTATTGCATATAAATCTCCTCCTCAAGATCCCCATACAAGAAAGCAATTTTAACACCAATTTTATCAATCTCAAAATTATAAGCTATAGCAATATATAAAAGGAATCTAGTAAAGTCTAACTTAGAAAAAAGAAGAAGAAGAATATTTCACTAGAATGAACTCCCTCTCTTTGGGAGTATCCCTTGACCACTAATTTGGCCTTACACCTCTTTAACCATTCCATCTACTCCAATTTTTTTTCCAATACACCCACTTGCAACCAATGAGATTTCTTCTCTCAGGTAAATTTATAATATCACAATTATCACAACTATCCAATGTTATCATCTATTTCTGCATGGATTACATCCAAGACTCACTAAATTTTGAAGATAAAGGCTCCCTAAAAGATCTAGGTTCATTGTCAATAATCAATAAATAAAATATACAATGGAAATCTAGTGGGTTATGCTTATCAACTAGATTTTGTTGTCTCATTGACCTCCTTAGGGTAGGATTAATGAGTTCTTCCCTTCGGTATGCTCATCTTGCATATCCTCATCGAAACCCTCTTTTTCATCTCTATCCCTTGATCTATTAATCTAGTATTTCACATGTGCATCTTCCTTATTCTCAAACTGCACTTTTTATTTGCATATCTTTCCTTTGATTTTTCAAGACCTAAAACTAATCTACCCCCTAAAAATAACATCTCTAGAATAAACCATTTCTTGTGTTTGTAGATTCCAAAAATAATAACTTTTTAAATTTTCATTATATCCTATGAAGATGTATTTTTAAGCTTTTGGATATGTGATTGTAATCATAGTAATAGCTAAATACATCAGATCCATATAGATTTAAGCCATATTTAACTCCCTAAGCTACAATCCCAATGAAATATTTGAAAGCTTTAAAAACAAGCAACCATTTAAACTAAGCATGAAATAAACCATGGATACGTAAAGGAAATCTAATCTAAAACTCCAAACCTTATCCCATTGGGGGATTGGTGTCGTATTACTGTGGAATGACCATCCTTTCCCAATCCCTTGGGTAGTAGAGCATCTAACCGAACTTTGTGGATGAAATTTTAAGCTAAAATAGATAAAACTATGTTGTGGGTGGATGAAAAAGATGGAAAAGCTTGATAATGGATGTGTTGATGTGTTTTTTGTGACCGCACCAAACAGCAGAACGAAATAGTTTAGGGCTACTCCATTCTCTCTTGATCAAAGTATTCCGTGTGCTAAGATTGCGAGATAGATCACACGTTCAACTCCAAGGTTCCTTAAGTGCGAATAGACCCAGTTTGGTTGATGTGTATTGTTGTGTTCTTACGAGGGGACTTACGTAATTGTTGATTTCTTGCAATTAGCGGCTAATGTATGATTTTGAAGAGGAGGATTCTTCGTGTATGATAAGCAATATAGCTCATTTTTTCCTAAAACTAATGAGGAAGTATGCGAGGAGAGTAAAAGGGGTTGATTGCAAGGCCACAAGAAACTTATATGCTACCTCACGGTCTGCGAGGGATATGTGGGGCTTCGTTTCGATAGACTTCAACCAGATTTCACCTAACCTCACGTCGGACAGCCTCAGTAAAATCGGTGCAATCTTCAAGGGGATAGCAAAGATGTTCAAATTATGACTTAACATGCATACACCATCACAACGACGCATATAAGCATATAAATCACAATTGAAGTTAAACACAAAATAACCTCCAGTCGACCACACAAGGCGAACTTGTCATCAACAAGCTGCTAGTGGTATGGAATCAAGCGAAGCTATCTCAATAAAACACCACACACCAAAGTAAGTTACTTGCATGAAATTAAGCTACTTGGATACGAAAGGAAGAAGAGACCTTGCTAGCAGTTCATGACAAGACGAATTCCATCATCAATGAAAAGATCTATTATCATGAAAAGTGTTACACAACAATCTCCCAAAAGTTTTCAAAGGGAAAACTTTCTTTCTTCTCCAAATTATGCAAAAATGCTCTACAATGCTACACTATCTAGCTCTAATGCTAATGCTCTCTCAATGTCTACTGTCTACTATTCCAATGTCTAATTCTAATGAATTACAAATGAGGGGGACTCCCCCTTTTATAGCTAGCCAAGTCCCAAAAGACGGCTAGGGTTACAATCAATAGAGTGGCGAGAATCGTGCCACCTCAGCCTTAACCCTAAAAACTGCCAGAATAGGGAGTGGTACATTAAATGAATCAAAGATTCCCACTCACTCCCAAAAATAGTAAAAGGTAATAAATGCTCCATATTCAGTCTTCTAGAAGATCCTCGTCCAGTAGTGCGTTCCCATTTGCCTTCTCTCTGACTGCCAACTCAACAAATATGCTAAGTACGGCCTCAACCTCCTGAACTGAAATCGGTGGAACACAATCTAACTGAAACTCTAACACCGTGACTGAATGCTCATGCCTTGTACAAGACTTTCTCCAAGCAGCTAAGGAGTCCTGCATGTTCTGGATCAAAGTGGAGAATGTAGCAGTATTCTCGAAATCATCCTGTACAAAGGTCTTAACATTCGCAAAGAAAGGCACCAGCAAACCCCTCAAATTATCAACACTTATCTCATCTGGATTCAGCCGCCTAGCAAATATGGCCTCAAAGGTATTCTGAACTCCATCTATGATATTGGCCATAGCTTTATGTATCTGGTAGATCACTTTGTCTTGGCGATGAAGAAACCCGCATACTGTGATAGCCCAGAAGAGTACCACCCTAGAGAAATCATATGGGGTCATTCTCTGAATGGCCTCATCAATCGACAATGCAATGGCACATGCCTCAATACCTCAAAGACGGATCACCCTACTACGATAGATAGAGGCATGTGCAAGCATGATCCGCATCCATCAGGTGTCAAAATAGTAGGGAGGCACAATGAAAGGCATAAGCAAAGGTCCTCCATAAATTTCTCTGTCGGCCACGAACTCCTGTGACCCATTTATCTGCCTCCTGTGCCATCCTCCCCAACTCTACTAAGCCGTTGATCGACTCTCTAGGAATATCTGCTGGAGGCTCTATCACTGGTACATCCTGCCCTCGAGAACGAGACAACTGCTGAACATATCCAATTAAAGCTTTGTGTTCTCTTTTCAACCTTTTATATTTCCCTTCTTTCTTGAACAACCTATCCTTGAGGGCGAGGAAGGAGTTATCACACTCCTCAACAATCTGAGCACTAGTAGGGCATCCCAAATCCAGAGTGGTGACCACATAATTCTCAGGAACTACTTCATTCCGGTCACACTCGACTCGTGGGACAGCAACGTGAAGAGTACGAGAGCCATCCTCATCAGTGGAGATCTTCAAAAAATTTCTAGCTTTCTTCTTTGGTGGAGGTGCACTGATCCAGTTCAAGAATTCCTCCATCTCAACTGCTGGATCAATTTCCTCACTAGGGCTTCTTCTCATTCTGTCCTTGAGCCAATCGGGCACCTCATACTGTATGTCAAAGGGCTGCTGCTCCTGTGCCTCGACTTCTCTAACCTGTTCAACTTCTTCTTCATTCTGGCGAGGCTCATCATCCTCAAGTGGCTGAGTATCACCTGACACTATATCATCATCATCACCATCGTTCATGGCTGCCTCTAACTCTTGCTGAAACTGAGGGTCAGTAATAGTCCCCTCATCATCCTGCTGATCAATCCTAACAGGTACGTTGGCACTCTGGCCAATCGACTCTCTCCGTGGAGGCTGAATATCATCTGCCCTGCGGTACTGATTGACGCATTCCTCACGATCGACCAAATAAAGGAACCTCTATATACTTGGAAGCGTGTCTCGAGGGTGTTTATACTTGTGACTTCAGCGGAGGAGCTCACGGGCTGAACTATTTCTTTCTTTACGGATTTCTGGTCCTCTTGTGATCTGTTTCTTTCTTCTTCACGGTGATCCTGTGATCTCCCATCGAGTTGTAAGTCAAAGAAAATTGACCCTACTCTTGTCTGAACACTCTCTGTCGACCCATGCCACAGTGAGATATGCATGGCGGGATGGAAAGAGTATCGAATGTCGGTAACCTCGGACTCGATAATCTATATGGGTGGAGGTGGGTGTCACGAGCTGCATAATCTGGATGTACAACATCCATATCCTCATTAACACATTAGGAGCTGGAACTACCTCACTCACGTCGGTGTCGGCGGCCAGAAAACATTCTCTTCCTTGCAATCTCGTCAATGCATCGGTAATAATCTTCTATGGTGGCCTTATGTTTGAACTTCTCCGACAAACCAATTGATGTTATAGTGCGGGGTCATAATGTTATTAGAGCATGTGATATGAAGTGATAAAGCGGAAATACTCTCGGCTTCTCTGGTACACTTTGCATTGAAGGGA
The DNA here is from genome assembly GCA_007258455.2 of Sequoia sempervirens. Lineage (NCBI taxonomy): Eukaryota > Viridiplantae > Streptophyta > Pinopsida > Cupressales > Cupressaceae > Sequoia > Sequoia sempervirens. Next base: position 34,908 of record VDFB02067729.1, on the reverse strand, counting down.
CACACCTCATCCAGGGGATTTGCCCATTACAATTGGAAACTCTATCCCCCTTTCTTGTTCTTCTTCTTTTGGATTTTATAAAAGGCAAACAACTGTCCTAGATATCTCTAGCATTATTATTATCTGGCCGGTGCACTTAGAAGCCTATATGGGCATGAAGAAAATCCTTGCAGCCTAATGTATGAAAATCTCGGAAATTGTATGAACCAACACCCATACCTTTCAATTAACTCCTGGGCTTCCTTCGAGATTCTGTGTTGCAATCGCTCCTGCAGCAGCCTCGTGATGTACATGGTGAATGAATTGTTGACACGTTTGTAGTGGGTTGTATTTGACAGGTGCAACTGTGGACACGCATCATAAATCTTGAACTGATGAGAGCCGCATCCAACAGGCTCTTTGTAAGAGATCCCCCTGTACTTAGTCATCCGTGCCAACATATAAATAAGGTAGGAGCTCATGTAAAACGTTTTAGTTCTCCTCAAGCTCAGGAGCTGCTCATGTATATTATCGCTGATCATCTCAGCCCAATTGACGTAATCCTTGCCTTCTAGCACCAGGTTGATGTAATAAAACATCCAAGGCTCAAAAATGTAGGACTGTGGGCAACCACCAACCCTGCTCAACATCATGATAAGATCACAGTATTCTTGTTTCAGGTCCTCCGCTATGATCTGTTTTGGAAACTTCGCACGAGAAGGCTTGGGAGTGCTCATCCAGTGGGTGTTAATTGTGTCCATGCACCTCTCGAATGTGGAAGCATACATCCGTTCAGCCCATTCTCTGGACTTGTAAATCATGTTCCTGTGCACCGGGATCCCGAAAGCTTCACCAATGGCTGCCGGAGTGAGATTGGCAAGCACTTGGCCATCTGGTGTCATGATCGACCGGTGTTCCTTCTCGTAGCAATTAGCGCACTCCATTATCAGCTCCGAACACTGTATAGCTGGCAGAAAACCAGCAGCTGCATATAATCCACTGCGGACGATGTTGTGCGAAGTGACCGAAGCCCGATGACTTCCAATTCCAAACAGCCTGTTCTTGAAGGTTTCTATGTTGACGGAGCCCAGGTTGGTGTCTGTCAACTTGCCCAGCTTTGAAATAAACTTTGACTCTGGCATGAACGTTTTGTTGAGCTTCTTGATCACTGCTTGTCTTGAGGCACCATTGTCCTTTCTGGTTCTCCTCGCTTCAGCCATCTGCAACATAACAAACATTCATCAACAATTAAATTTAATAAAATAAGGCATTGTATAGGGGCTGCAGTCGAATTCTAGAAGCTGCAATAACTCTCGTGTTTGCAAACCTCAGCTTCTTCTCTTGAATAAGTTCGAATTCCAACACTTAGAACATATTTCTAAGTGGACTTTGATGACTTTACTTCACTATCAGCAATCAGCAATTTCAATAATCTCGTATCAGTAATCAGCAATCTCACACTTTGAAAACTTTCAGCAACTTACTTCACTCCAAGGCGCCCTCTCTTTCAACTGGCAACTAGCTTCAGCAACAAATTAAACTGGCAAAGTCGTACCTCTTAGCACAAGCTTTCAGCACTTCTTTAATCAGCAAGGGCGCACCTCTCAGCATAATTCAGATTTCAAACAACTCAAGGCGTACCCCTCTCAGCAACATTCAAGGCATCCTTTCAGCTGCAAATTTGAGCTTCAACAAGATTTGAACTTCAGCAACTCACTCAGACTTAGCAAAATTTTAGACTCTCCAAGCCACGATTCACTGCAATGCTTCACTCTTAGAGCAAATTCGCCTCCTTCAGTTGTGAAAATAAGTAAGAAACTTCTCCATTTTATAGCTAAAATTTGAATTCTAGAAGAAGTTAATTTTAGCCAGTGCCATTAAACTCCACTACTCCACTTCAAGAATTCGAATTTTCCCTCTCTGGTGTTTCTGACACTTGTCTCCAGTCGTCGGGAATCTTCTTCTTCTAGAAACTTGACTTTGACTGGCGTTTTTGAATTCCTTTTCGAAAAATTTAATTTAAATTCATCATTTTTTTACTCACCAGCCGGAGCTCTGTTACTGGAAATCGAATTTCAACTCTCTTCTGCTCTGGAAAATTCATCTTCGAAGGATTTAATCAAAATTACCTAGGCAATTTCTCTTGAACTCATCACTCGAAGAAAATTCATCTTGAAAAGCACATTTTATTCATTTTTTTGCCTTAGAAAATTTAAAATTTTCCCTTAGGAAAATTCACAATTTGAGCACTGATTAAATTCTTCACTGAAGAGTGTCGGCGAAGTTTGAAAGACTTGGAAATCCATTCATCATCACAAATATTCAGTACCCAGAAGCAAATTTTCTTCAGAACGCCTCGAATCCATGGGTACCCAACGAACGGGTTCATTTAATTTTTCCATTTTGAACCTTAGAAAAATATCGTTTTCATCATTTAAATTCGTTCTTCGCCTGTGATCATCCTGTGTTGCTCTGACTTCTTGAAAAAAAATTGAATCAATCTTGCATTATTCATCGTCTCTGACTGCATCTCTGAGGAAAGTTGCTCGTGCTTCGAAAATTTTATCATCTTGGGGCTCTAGGCGTATTTTCTGAGAAGAAAATAATTTGCCTTAGAAATATTTTTAAATCATCTTGCATTTTGAAAAATTTCCCTTAGAAAGTTTTTGATCATCTGCCAGCGAGAGAAGTATCATCTTCACTTAGAAAAATTTACTCATTCCCGGCACGCCTTATTTCTCACTTCATACTTCACACTTGAAAGGCAATTTTATTAAAATTTCTAACGCCTTAGAAAATCTTAAATTCCACATGTCTTAGGAATTTTTCTAACACTTCACCACCTTAGGCGTATCACACTTGAAGAAAATCACGCCTAGCATATGCCTTAGAAAATATTTTAAAACCTTATGCCTCCCATCTCCCTAGGCGCATATAGCATACACATGAGGGAAAAAAAAATCACGCCACACACCTTGAAATATTTCAACGCCTTAGGAAATATTTCTAACACCTTATAACTCCCTTCAAACATTTTTCAACACACATCACGCCTTAGAAATATTTCCATCCTTTAGGCTTTAGGCGCCTAGCATACACATGAGGGAAAATCACGCCACACATACCTTTACCACCTCACACGTCCCTGAAAAATTATCTAACACCTTGAGCGCCTAACATTTACACCTTTCACCATGCTTTGGTAATATTCTTCACCTCAATTACCACCCTTAATCACTTTTCACATCCAAACATGGGCGCATTTCTATGTAAGAGAAGGACAAACTTGCCACCACGTCCCTTGTGACCTTTCATCTTCTACGTTTTGTCTTCACATGCACAAGTTTGGGCGCATTTTGCCTATGGAGGAGGACGAGATTGTTTTGACTTCTTGACTTTTCTTTCCCCTTGGGCGCATTTTGATGTGTCTAGTGGATGAACGCCTTCAGGTGACTCTTCACCTTCCAAATTTTGTCCTCACATGGCCCAGTTTGGGCGCATTTTGGCCTTGGAGAAGGATGAAAAGCCTTGACCCTGTTGACTTTTCTTGCCTTGGGCGCATTTTGATGCCTGAGAAGGATGATCTTCAAGTTGGGCGCATTTGGAGGGGTGAGGCGGATTTCTCATGCCTTAGAAACTTTTTAAACTTTTCCCTCTTTCATTTTGGGCGCATTTTGGCCTGGCAGCAGGACGAAGATCGTTGACTTTCTTTGACCTTCCTCAGCTTGGGCGCATTTTACCCCTTGAGCAGGATGAACTTGTATCTTGAAAAATTTTTATGCCTCTTCATCACTCTGGGCGCATTTTGCCAGGCCTGCTGGACGAAACTCCAGACTTAGACAAATTTTCATCATCCTTCGCCAGTATCGTGCCCTGCTATTTATAGTAAGTCTTCTCGATTTTGCACTTCTGAAGCTCGGATCAACTTGAAATTTCAAACATAGCTTTTTCATAACCTTATCAACCTGTCGGCACTGCCACTTTTAGTCACCCTGCTATTTATAGCCTGTTTCTGAAGGTGGCTTACTATAAATAGTAAGCTCATGTTTCTGATAGCTCCCAAGCTCCGATCGAGTTGAAATTTTAATGAGGCGCTCCTCACCACGTGACCTGCTGGCGACACCGACGCATGCACTCAATTTACTATTTTTAGCCAGTTTCCAAATTGACTTACTATAAATAGTAAGTGCTCCGTTTGACTTGAAATTTCACCAGCCAGATAGGCCTCAAGAACCGATCGCGGTGGTTTCACCGGATTTCAAGATTTTGACTTTGATGCCTATTTTTAGGTTCAAGTTCGAAACCCTAATTTGCATTGCATGCGACAGCATCTCGCTTCTTCATTTCTCGCTGCACCGCGATCGGCTCGTGATTCGAATCATTGAGGTGGTCACGGACACACCTCGCTAAAATAGCAAGTTCCTCATCGGGTGATCATCTCCGCTTGCATGTCACACCATCGCGTAGGTCTCGAAAAACCCATCAGGAATCATCCGACATGCAAAAGAAACCTCGACATGCAAACCCTAAAAATAGCCTCGGAAGGCTGAATCCTGAAAGTAGTCGTCTCGTCTTGTATGTTATACCATCGCGAAGGTCTCGAAAAACCCAGAAGGAATATCCAGACATGCAAAGAAAATCTCTACATCTGGACCCTGAAATTCGTGCCGGAAGCCAGACTGCTAAAAATAGTAAGTCGTTTGTTTTTGCTCAAATTTGGCATGCAAGCAATCTGATATACTCTGAATGCAGTGTGATGATCGGAATCTCGAAATAGCTGACAAATTGCCCTGAATTTCACACTTACTAAAAATAGTAAGTACCTCAAAATTCGATGAAACTTGGCTGGAAACCTGCTAGATGTCTGCTGACAACAATATTAAGTTCAATTTTCAATTTTCTCACTTTACTTGACCTTAGACTGACCAGAAACGATGAAACCCTAATTTTGGACTTGGTCAGTATTTTCGCGTTTAAGCTCAATGACGGACACAACCCCCCGAAAGGCAGACATCAGAAAAGAGACAGAGCGGGAGAGAGAAGAAAACCCAAGCCAAAAGACCGGAACGGAGCAAAATTAGGGGGTCCCCATCTTGAATGGGGCGATGTGTGAAAAGGTCACAACAGAAAGGAGGCGTTTTTCCTCTTTAACTCAAACGGCCTTGCCAGAAGAACGCGCCATCCAAGCAAAATGGTATGGCCTTTGAAGATATTGAAGGTCCTTTCTGAATCAAACACACTGCAAAAGAATGGCGTCCAAGATGTGAAGCCTTCTGCCTTATTTCAAACTGGAAAATGCTGAAAAGAAATCTGATGAAGCACAAATGAACTTCTAGATGAAGCTCCCACAATGGCAATCATTCAACTGGTGTCTCATAGCCTCACAATCACAAATCCAGTGAAGAATTCTCGTTCTTTAATGAAGGCTTTCCTGAAACCCTTGTCCTCAGACAAATGCACAGAGAAGAAAAATATCAAGCAATTTCAAATAATCAAGAAGTGAGTTTGAATTGCTTGTTTTTTCCCTTATATCACAAAAAGGTACACACTTCTCTCAAAAAGCCATGCATTTTGGCTTTAAAATACATTTAAATGTATTTAATTACCTTTCAATAGTTTTAAATCTCACTTTATGAAGTGAGCGCACCTTTATTTGACTTAAGTGATTTATTTTATCACTTTTTCAACCTTAAGACACTTTTAAATTTATTTAAGTGGCCTTTTAATCTTTTATAAAGTCAATTTGACTTTATAATATTCCATTAAGTTAAATAATTAACTTAACCACGTAAATAAACATAACTCCCTCCAAACTCAGTATTTTTTCATGCCGTCAGAAGTTGGCGAATACTGTGCTACAGATGCCTACCCTGAATCCACTACTGGAATGAAGGAGTGGGAACGTCAATACCCACCAAATATGGCCACTGACCCCCTAACCAAATCCTGTCACCTACAAGGGTCCAAGAGATAGGCTAACTCAACTGCTCCTAATAACTGACTAGAGGGACATTACACGCATGAATGCCAGCCGCTGGAAAAAATGTCTTTTTGCAATTTTAAATTATTTTTTGACTAAAAGTTGACTTCTAAATAATAAAATATTCATTCCAACCCTAATCTTTGCCTCCAAACACATCAAATAGGTAAAAACACTCTCATTTAACAATTTGTGAATGAAAAACAAGTTTTTTTTGCCTCCATTGCTGAACTTTCTCTCTTGCTTGCACAAGCTTGAATAGACTTGAAGGCTGATCATTGGTTGTTCAAAGTTGATTGTTGTGCTATTCCTAAGCACTTGCAAGTGTCTGTTCATTGCCAAGAAGATCGTAGAGCAAGATTTGTTCAAAAGAGGTAGGTTTCTTTGAAGTTTTTTTATTTTTTTCTTACATTTTTTTTAACAAATGAACTATTTTGTTTTGTTTTTAAGTTTTTGTTTTGTTCTCATTCTTTTAAGTTTTTTAGTTTCAAATTTCAATACCAAAATTATTCCAATCAGTTGTGCCTTAGGTATTACAATGGCATTTGCTTCTAACTCCTCCAACCAATCTCATTTCAAAATAAACCCAACCTCTCCCCTTTGGAAATATGTAGAAATGGTTCAACAAGGTCCAAGTGGTGGAGAATATGTTTGGATTTGTAGTCATTGCAAAGTTCAATATACGAGCTCATACAATCAAGGGAAAGGGCACTTGTGTAGGATCCCTAAACTAGGCATCAAACCTTGTCCAAGACTTCTAGAAGGTGATGGCAAAGGCCTTCTAGATGACGTAGTGTTGAAATATATTGTTGATCAAGAAAAAGAAAAGCAAAAAGCAACCATTCTTAAAACAAGCCATCCTTTGAAGAAAGGATCTCAATCCATGAAACCCCCTAAACCGCCTACTTATTTTCCACCTACAGAAAGCCATCAATTTATAGATGTCCCTCAAGAGAAAACTGTGCCCTCTTCAAATAAAAGAGCTAAGGACTGTTGGAAGCTTCATTTCAAAATGAGGCAAGAGAGATTGCTGATCAAGACATAGCAAGATGTGTCTATGCCAATGGATTGGCATTCAACATTGTCTATTCACCATATTGGCAGAAAATGGTGAAATCTATTAATGAGGCTCCAAAGGGGTATAAAGGCCCAGGTTTTGAGAAGGTGTGTTGCACCTTATTGGACAAAGAGGTGAAACATGTAGCAGACTCTTTGGAGCCCATAAGGGATTCATGGATCGAAACAGGGGTGACCATCGTTTCTAATGGATGGAAAGATGCAAAAAATCGCCCATTGATCAATGTTATTGCCATGTCACCTAAGGGGACAATGTTTTTGAGAGCAGTGGATTGTGAAGGACAAGTGAAAGATGGTCCATTTATTGCTAACATCCTTTGCCAAGCTATTGAAGAAGTGGGCCATCAAAATGTTGTGCAAGTTGTAACCGACAATGCCAAAAATTATAGGGTTGTTGGGTTATTGGTTGAGGAGAAGTATCCACACATTTTTTGGACACCTTGTGTTGTCCACTCCCTCAATCTAATGCTACAAAAAATTGGATTCAAAATTGAGTGGATCAAACAGGTGTATGCTAAGGGCGAAGACATCCAAATGTTTGTCACCAACCACCATATGACACAAGGAATATTTAGACAATTCTCAAAATTGGAGTTGTTGAAGGTAAGTTAATTCTCAATATTTTTAATTTTTTAATTTTCTTTTAATTTTAAATTTTGATTTTGTAAATTTAAATTATATTTTTATTTTTATTTTTATTTTCAAACAAGTTGTCGAGACCCATTTTGCACACAATTGTGTTGAGACGACTTATAAAGATTTGTGAGGCACTTTGTGCCATGGTAATCAGCCCTAATTGGGCCATACGGAGGCAATCTAGCAGTGAAAGGGCAAATAGGGTCAAGCAAAGGATCCTAGATGATAGTTGGTGGGATAATGTTGAGTATCTTGTTAGTTTCACTGAGCCCATATTGAGCATGATTCGTTACATAGACATGGATAGACCTTGTTTGGGCAAAGTATATGATGGTATCAACTCAATGATTGAGAAGATGAAATCCATCATCAATGCAAAAGAGGAAGATCCTAAAGAAAAGTTCTTCAAAGAGCTACAAGAAATCATTGTTGATAGATGGAACAAAATGACCACTCCGTTGCATCTTCTCGCTTTTGCATTGAGTCCCAAATATTATAGTCCTAAGATACTTTATGCTCCATCAAGAGTTGCTCCATATAGGGATGTTGAAGTGGCTCAAGGGTACAAGGCAGCACTTCGTAGACTCTTCAGTGATCATGACTAACGTGATCGAGTGAGGGCTGAGTTCATGGCTTTTGCATGCTCCGGTAGTGTTGATCATAATCTTGATGCTCTTCGAGACAAGTACAGGGTGGATGCTCATAGTTGGTGGTACTTCCATGGGCAAGAATACAGGCACCTCCAACCTATTGCAATAAAAAAATTATCCCAAGTTTTATATTTTGTAATTTTAATTTTAATTTATATTAATTATTAATCAATAATTTTGTTTAGTTAAATTTTGTAACTCTTAACTATTTTAAAATTTAATAATTTAATTTAATTTGGTCTTAATAGGTTGCTAGTTCATCTTCTTATGAGAGGAATTGGAGCACATACTCCATCCACTCAATAAAATGCAATAGGCTACATTCAAAAAAAGTACAGGACTTGGTGTTTGTGCATCCAAACTTGCGCCTCTTTACACACAAGCAAAGTTCCTACAAAGGAGACACAAGGAGGTGGGATATTGAGCCAGAGCAACTTGACTTGGATGCTTCCACAAGTCACTTAGCTGCACTTGATATTGATGATGAGTATGAGCCTGAAGCAGCTACTGAGCATGAGAGTGGTAGTGTTAGTGCTAGTGGTAGTGCTTGTGCGAGTGCCACTGATGCTATTTGTGGTTCTACACAAAATGTAGCATCTAATGATGCTGATGATGCTGCTTTTTTTGATGACCCAGATGATTCAAATTGATCAATGATCAATAATGGCTGATTGTAAACACTTGACATTTTTATGTTTGAACTTTAATTTATAATTTTATATCATGACATTCGAGTATCACTAATATTTTAATATTTGACTATGAAAGTGGTGATGTATTTTTGCTATATTATTTGACTATTAATATGGTGGTGTATTTTGAACTTAATTACTGCTGCAAATATGTATATATTTCTGATTTTTATATTTTTTTGTATTAACGTACCCAAAACATACCCAACCCCAAAAAAAAATTTGACCAAATCCCATACCGGATTCACGTACCCATACCTGAATCCAAAAATGAATCGGTAACTTAGTTTATTTTTAAAAACAGATTTATTAAAAGACAAACATGAAGTGATACAATTCACTTTAAAGAAGTACGATTAGTCCATGAAAAGGAGCAATTATTTCCAAATATATATATATAAAATTTATTAAGAAGCTAAAATCTGAACGGGTGTGATTAAAGTTTCTCTTGATAAAAAAAAACTAAGGCAGATCTGAAATGGTGTGATTATTTTGAGAAGGCAAACAATAAAAGTCAGATTCTAAATGGTGCAACCTTTCACAAAAGTTGCAAAGTTTGATCAACATACATATATGATTCAAATCATATTTGCAAGACAGTGAGTGAATAGTGTGTGAGAATGACTATATAAATCAGATTAGAAAAACTATTCTCTTGTGTGAGCCTTGAAGTGATAGCAAACATCACAAAGCATAATTGAGGATTGAGAAGAAATTTAGATCTGTTTGAAGACAGTTACTCTACATTCATTATTTTCAGTCAAGTCAAGGTTGGTGCCTTGCAAGTTAGGAGTTGGTGCTCCTTGTAGGTCGGTGCCTACTAAATCAGATTTAGGGGTTGGTGCTCCTTGTAGGTTGGTGCCTACTAAATTATGGACTTGGTGATTCAAGTAGGTTGGTGCCTACAATCATTGTAAACCCATATAAATATAAAGTACATTTTTGTACAGTGGTTTTCTCCCGTAAGGGTTTCCATGTAAAATCTTGGTGTCAACTTGTTCATATTGTTATATTCTTGCATAGTTGATATTGTGTTAAAGTTTAAAGTTGATAAAAATTGAGAGGGTAAAATTTTGTTAATATACTGATTCACCCCCTCCCTCTTAGTATATTTTTGTGCTCTTCTTCTGATTGTTAAGAACGGATGGATTAATTAAGGAGAAGAAACATTCAGATCATGACACAAATGAAAATCAGTCCAGTTCATCACCACAGATTGCTATTTTTCTGCAAATCATTATTTACATATGTATGCATATTGCCTATATGTTAATAAGAATATTTAATGAGTAATTTCTTGTGATAGAATATATGATGTGCTTGATTGTCTGAAAGCCATCCTGTGGAGGGGCCTGAGGTGAAGCGGTAAGAGCCTAAAAGATCCCACTTGTGACCTTTGCCTAATCCCATGGTGAGGATGGGCCTAGGGTGAAGTGGTAAGTGCCAAAGAGCCCGCTTGCAATCTCCACCCATTCCCACAAGATGGCATGTGTCTTTCGGAAGTCGTGGCCTTGGTGGGGAAAGCAAATACAAGTCGCCAAGGGGGAGGGTTGTGGTATACACCCACTTAGGCTTGGTATATCGCTTCGGGCGGACCCATCATGTCCCTTCTCCCACAATTCTAATATGTTGCTTTGTTGATAATCTATGAATGTGATGCAATTATCTAACCTTAACAAGCATATATACATGTTTGCATATATTGTTCATGTGGTGAATGCAGGATTCCAATCCAAGATTACCTCATTAAAGAGATATTTATTTAATAAGAGGAAACCCTAACCCTAATTTGTTTCAATTTGTGATCAATACGCAAATTCTAGGGCAAATCAAGATTGGGGACATTGCAGTGGTATCAAAGCATTTTTCCTGCCATCCTATGTATACTTCATGTATTACGTGTATTCACGTGTATGCTTCATGCTTCCTATTTATGCTTCATGTATTACGTGTATTCATGTGTATGCTTCATGCTTCCTGTTTATGCTTCATGTATAACATGTATTCACGTGTATGCTTCATGCTTCCAATTTATGTTTTATGTATTATGTGTATTCATGTGAATACTTTTCATACCTTGTATTCAAGTGTATACTTTGTGGCTTACGTGTATACTTTGTGACTTGTGTGTATTCAAGTGTATACTTTGTGACTTACGTGTATTCAAATGTATACCTTGTGACTTATGTGTATTCAAATGCATACTTTATGACTTATGTGAATTCAAGTGTATAACTTATGACTTGCGTGTATTCAAGTGTATACTTTGCAACATACGTGTATTCATGTGAATACTTTGTGACTTACGTGTATCCATATGTATACTTCATGACTTAGGTGTATTAATGACAATACTTTGTGACTTACGTGTACCCATGAGTGTGCTTTGTGACTTATATATGTTCAAGTATATGCTTTGTGACTTATGTGTATCCAAGTGTATACTTTGTGATTTACTTTGTGACTTACATATATTCATGTGTATATTTTGTGACCTACATGTATTCATGCGACTATGTGTATGCCTTTCATATACTTTGTGACTTCAAGTGTATACTTAGCAAATTATATGCTTTGTGACTTGCGTGCACTCATGTCTATACGTGTATTCATGCGACTTAAGTATTTAAGTGTATACTTTACATGTATTCATATGTATGCTTTGTGACTTTGTGTATTTGTGCATATATTATTCACATATATGCTTCATGCTCTTGTGTATTCATGATTCGTATTTATACTTTATGTATCATGTATCTTCAATAAGATGTGTTCTTATAATTACTTTATGCTTAAAATTCATGGAAGTATTAAAACTTGTCTGTCAAAATGCTTTTGGAGTAAGAAGCCCTAACAAATTAACTTATCTAAATTTGAATTACTATTAGTATCCAAATACAATAATGAAGAGTTGTAACTATTTGAAGTGAAGAGGTGAAACTCCCTCAAACAGGTGATATAAAAGGGGAGAGCATTTCATGCATACTACCATTTAGAGAATCTAATTGTGGATAGAACATTAAGTAATTTGGCAAGAGAAGGAGATTAGAAAGTTGTGGCCTTTCAAATAGGAACAACTATATCTCCCCCAACAATAAGAAGGGGAACCCTATGATGTCCCCTCGGGATTTCAAAACTGACTTTGGAGTTTTCTATTAAAATCTGATTTTTTGTTTTTTTGTTGTCGGCGATAGTGTTGGAAAATTTAAGAAATTGCATAAAACAATTACAAAAACGAAATTGCATATATAATTGAAAACCCGGTAATCTTTATTTATTCAAAACATAATAAGACAATACCCATAAGCCAAAATGCAATAGTTCGGAACCTAGGTTTTTACACGACAGTCATGGCAATCAAATGCAAGGACACCATGATGATGTTTGCACGTTTTTTATGAAGGTTTTGATGTTGGTTTGCTGAGTGATATGGGACGCCTCCAAACCAAGAAACTACAACCCAAAAAGCAAGGTGTTTGACTTCATGTCTCCCACATGCTTCTCTGCCATTCTTGTACGGCCTCCTAGCTCACACATACCAAATAAATGCTTGCTTTTTGCTGTTTGAAAACCACGTCTCCCTTTGCTGATTTGGATACCTAGACTTGGAGAACAACCTCAAAAAATACAAGCCCAAACCCTCTGTTGGTGTCTCTAGAATGGTATGGCCTCTGATGCAATACTGGTATGACTTTTGTATTATTCAAATCTGTTGTTGTAAATTGAAAATGCTGAAAGCAAATGCTACATAAATCGGTGAATGCTCAAATCGATGGTCTTTGTGTGCAGCCATCCATACTAAAACCCTTAGACGGTCTCTCACGCCTGTAGATCCTGTCCTAATCGAGGGTTTCCGTCCTCAGATCAACTTGAAACTCCATACTTGCAACCTTGTGCTCAGTTTTCTGTTTTTGAATGATAAACTTGGATAGATGAAAACAATGATCTTTACTCTCCTTATGCTTTCCCAAAAGCCATGCCCAAGATTAGGGTTTTCTTTTTTGAGAAAAAAATATTAATATATTCTTCACTTGAAATCCCACGCCAACTTGCTTTAGCATATTAATTTAATATTTCATCTTTTGTCTTCAAGCGCCCCCCCTTCACTTAAATAATAATAAAGTGACTTAAAGGCATTTTTTTAATAAAGTCACTTTATTAATTTATAATATTAAATCACTAAGTCACTTTAATAATAGAATATCATTAAAGTAACGTGACTTAATAACTCAATAACTCCTGGCAAAAGTCTAGCCATGATCTCCCGAGAGTATCCTGTCACCATTACCAATTGCAGGTGTGTCGTCACTGACCCTGATATTACTTACTATAAATAGTAAGTCGCAAATAACAAGTCCTGCATCCCCTCAGAAGGGCCCCCTAAACATCTTGTTAGCCTATGGGAACCATAATAATAGGCTAACCCTATCTCCTCGAACCACTGGCTAGAATGGGTACATTACAAACCCACCTCCCTATAAAGAAACTATCAATAGGAAATAAGTCTAACAATAAACTTGGGAGTAAAGTATTGCTATCAAGGGTAATTGTGAAGGGTGGTGATTCCTTCAAGGAATGAATATAAGGGATGAATCAATTCATTAACCTTCAATAAGCACTCATCAAGAAATCAAGAAATCAAACAATCAAAATTATTCTAACAAAGAGTAACTGATGCAATCAAGACCATACCCCTTTATAACCTACAAAATGGGTCTAGTGAACTTCACCTTGTAGACCAAAATTACCCCTATATGTAATACCTAGAATAGATCATTTCATCTAAGGGACTTTTTCTCTTGAGCCTTTTTGTTGAAGTAGCTATACATTCATAAACTTGACACAAATCAAGCTACATGAGCCTATGCTAAGTACATTATGGGTCCATAACCTACAAATCCCGGGATCATTCCTCGCCATTCAACCTTGAGATAAATTGGTATGACTCAATAAATCAAATATTTTTCCAAGATACTTAGTACCTAACGTAGAAGAAAGATGATAGCCTCTAATTGAACTAAAGATGGAACATGAAATTGGATAATAAGGTAAAACTATGAATTTAACGCTAAAACTGTTGTACATCCCTTAGTTTTTCAATCACATAAATTTACACTTAAATATGGAGCAACAGATACTTGACTAAGACACTCTAAGCTCCTTATTAAAAACAAACTTGCTTCAAAATCTAAGGGGAGTTATCATTTAAACATCTAGGTCCTTCACATAAATGCAAAGGAGATTTGGCACAAAAGAATGGGATTTTAATACTCACAACATTCCCTTAATCCACCATTGATAATGGAGAGTTGGCATCATTGCCTAGATCCTTACGATGACAGAATGAGAGAAAGGTTGCCTTAAGTAATGAACCTTGACAATTTCCAAAATCTTGGTTTTGTTGTGGAGAGATATTGGAAACTAACAGTACATAAGACAATGAATTGTCCTCATACTTTAGACGATGGTATTAACCTTATCAATGGTAAATCAAGGCAAAGATTACTAACAGTAACTCTTCAAGGACATAGGATCGAGCATAACCAAGACCTTCACCACTTGATCACAACTGAAGCTAATACCATCATAGAGGGAGTGGAGATATTTGATCATCCAAATCTTAAGTCGCTTGAGGACAAGAAAAGTAAGGAGGGGAGGACTGTCATGCCCCCGGAATGGTACCACCGAAATGTAAAATATTGAAATACAAATGACCAAATAAAATAAATATCAAAGATTCAAAAATGTAAATATAAATAATTGTAATTTAATATTATTATAATTATAATCATCGTAGATAATATTATAATTTTAATACAATTATTATAAATACAAAATAACAAGAAGTTGGTATTATTCATTGTATTAATAAAAATAATTATGAAGTGACTATGCTTTAAATTAAATAAGCAAACAATAATTATAAAGCAACTACACTGATTCCTAAAGCATCGATTTTCAAAATACCTTGGTATTGGTTCATAATGCACCGATTCTAATAGCCAAGTGGTTCATTCAGTCAAGGCATCGATCAACTAAATCAGCAAATACTAAGAGACACGTCACATGACTTTGACCATATCAGATATTAAAGAGAATCATTTCCAAGCAATGGGGGAGGAAGGGGAGCAGGGATCAAGACAATATAAATAATTTATAAATTCAGAATCATAAATTATAATTTCAGGCTTATAAATAATTTCAGTTAGCATAAATAAGTGACCATTTGGATCAGCACACTCTTTCAACAATTCCAACCAAGAGGGATTTAGAGAGATTAAAAAGGGTGTATCATATATTGACCAATATTTGGGTGAGGAGAATATTGAAGAAGTAACTATTGCAGATATAGAAGAATAAGGACAGCTGTAGGCCTAATCAGGTAAGTGCATATAACATGACCATGGAAATATATATATATATGTATATAGTATGATTATGCAATAATGATGCTTCCAGCAATTATTGAGCCTTATATAAGTAATTATGATGCTTTAATATAAGTATGGAAAATAGATTCTTATTTATTTGATTCACACTAACAATATCTTTTGAGTGTTCAGAATAGATGGATCGATTAAGGAGAAGAAACATTCAGATCGGAACACAAAAGAAAATCAGTCCATTTCATCACCATAGATTGCTATTTTTCTGCAAATCATTGTTTACATATGTATGCATATTGCCTATATGTTAATAAGAATATTTAATGAATAATTTTTTGTGATAGAATATATGATGTGCTTGATTGTCTAAAACCCATCCTGTGGAGGGGCCTAAGGTGAAGCAGTAAGAGCTTAAAAGATCCCACTTGCAACCTCTGCCCAATCCTATGGTGAGGATGGGCCTGGGGTGAAGTGGCAAGTGCCAAAGAGCCCGCTTGCAATCTCTGCCCATTCCCACAAGATGGCATGTGTCTTTCAGGATTCGTGACCTTGGTGGGGAAAGCAGATACAAGTCGCCAAGGGGGAGGGTTGTAGTATACACCCTCTTAGGCTTGGTATATGGCTTCGGGCAGACCCGTCATGTCCCTTCTCCCACAATTCTAATATGTTGCTTTGTTGATAATCTATGAATGTGATGCAATTTTCTAACCATAACAAGCATATATACATGTTTGCATATATTGTTCATGTGGTAAATGCAGAAATCTAATCGAAGATTACCTCATTAAAGAGATTTATTTAATAAGATGAAACCCTAACCCTAATTTGTTTCAATTTGTGATTAGTAGGAAAATTCTAGGGAAAATCAAGATTGGGGACATTACAATTTAACAATAAATAAAACACAAAAAATCAAAGATAAAGACTATGTAATGCATTGAAAGCCAAGGGCATAGAAAGTAGTCGTAGTCAAATAGCTCTAATTGCTTTGACACATTCACATCATGAGTTTGCAATCCTTGGAAAGCTAGAAGGTATGCCGAAACTCCTCTATTACCTAATCTTGGAATGCATTAGTTTTACCCCAGATTGATGATGCACTCACTAGCACATTGAATTTTTGAAACATGCAATCCATTAAACTCTCATTTATTTAAGGGACAGATAAAGATCGATTCCAACAAGCTGCTCAATATATTTGGATGATTTCATTACTTTGAAGTTGTTCGTCAGCATAGACTAAGCATGTACCAACAAAGTACTCTCCTAGCATGCCACCAATACATTAATAGTTAAATTACACTTCTGAAACGAGGGGCATGTGAGGACATGTTACAGTAAATGGAGCAGGAGATACCCAATAATAAGAGGAAATGGAATATATGTGCACTCACTTAAAACTCCAAAATTAGCTAGAAGCCTCTCCATCCATGGATGACAATAGTCATTGTAAAAGGCATTGTGAATTCTCAGTATACAATGCTACCTTGCTTCAGCAGCAGTTAGTTTTATTATACTAATCTTGTTTGTACGTTTTTGTAAATTTTCTATAGGGCATCCAAAAGTGATATCATCAAGTCTTGAACCTAGAGTGTATCATCAATTATCAAACCAACATTCCTCATTGAAATTGTTCTTCCTTTATGATAGGCAAGTTCTATCAAGCAAAGTTTTAGGACTCTGACTCGGTGCAAATTCGACAGCCCAAAATAGGACTCGGACTCAATACTCGACATGGACTCGGCAAAAAACTCGGCTAGGACTCAGCAAAGAAGAAAACCGCAGTTTTAAAGAAAAAAAAAAAAAATTAATGCATTTAGAGAACATAAGAGCATAATTTGATTATCAATTTGAAATAATTCAAATATTACACATCATATGATCTTCAAACACTCAATATTTGAAATTTTATCATTCATACTCATAGTTTCAAACTTTCAAATGTATAATAGCATCATAAGTTTATAAACGTTTACATATCATGATATGTCAAAATGAGAAAAACAACCAAATATAATCTACATCTTCCTCTTTGCCCTCCTAATGCAACTCAATTTTTCAAGCCTCAAAATACAATCTACATCTTCCTCTTTGCAGTATCAAAGACAAATACAGGAGCACTCACCAATGGTACTACCAATGGTGTTACAATAAGCTCATCATAAAATATATTAGTTCATCATATGCTATTGTTATGAAAGGAAAATGATAGAAATATGAAGTATAAACTCCCCCCAAGATGCTATAATGAAAGTATGAGAGTACCCCCACAAACCATAACAATAATACCTCAATGAAAGGTCCTCCAAAGGTCAATGGAAGGTCAAACGAGTTGCTGCTACAGGTCTGATACACAGGACAGCAGTCTGATATGCATGAACAGCAAGCTTAAAACACCAACCACCAATCATAAAATGAGCATAACTTCTCCAATGCTCCATAGAATCACTCCAAACCACTTGCAAATGTCAAAGCAAGGCTAGGCGTCCAATATGAGCTTGTAAGCAGCCCCAAACAAGTCTGATCAGCAGCAAACCCTTTCAAAACTCCCCAAACAAGATGGTACAGCCTCCCTAGGATGGGCGACCAGCTCCAATAAATCCCACTCTCACTCAAAAATCCTCAAAGCTTGAGTAAAGTGGCGCCCAACTACAAGGAAGACAATGATCAAACACCCACAAAAAGATATCCCATTCTCCGATCAGCGTAAGTGAAAATGTGATCAGCTGGGCCATGGAAAGGGCACGAACCAGCAACACCCAAAACTGAAAACTCACTCCAAAAAACCCCTACAATGCTGCAAACCAACACTCTACACCAAAATATATCTAGAAGACATGATAACAAGCAAAAACTGAAAGAACAAAGGAAGCCATCACCATTATGTGCTCAACGGTAACCCCTGCAATGGAGCTACACCACTATTCAGCTAGGAGATATCTTGTAACCTCGAAACTGAAGTTGACTTAGAGGGATTTCATCCTCAAAGCCCAATGAGATCTCTTTGCATTCCGGCAGCACTTCGTTATCATAAGTTAGCATATCCAAATGAGAGCAAATGAGAGAGTATATATAACACTTTGAGACCCAGAAATTTGAAAACCTTTTCCCTCCAAAAGGGGACACCACACTTGGGGAGAAAATAAGCTTAATTAAAATTCACTTAAAATCTTCATTTTGGTGTCCACTATAGTCATGCATCAAATTTGTTTTTTAAAAAACAACTTAAAATGTCAAATGCTAGGCGTGGGGGTCCAAGGGACCTTTTTGACTTTATGAAATTAAGTTGCAAATATTTTCTTTTTCGAACTCCAAGACTATTGGAAACACAAACTGCCAAAAGTAACAAGATACCAACAACTGAAGTTGCCACCACTACCAAAAATAGAAACCCTGCACTAAATTGTTGCTAGGACCATTGCCAGAAATAGCACTTCCTAAAAATAGCATATTGCTAAAAATAGTAAGAGTGTCCAAACTCAAAATAAGCACATTCTGAGATATAGTTGTGACTTACTAAAAATAGCATACTGCTAAAAATAGTAAGAGTGTCCAAACTCAAAATAAAGTACATTTTGAGATGCAGTTGTGACTTACTAAAAATAGTAAGTACTAAAAATAGCAGTGATTGCCCACCAAAGATCTCAGAAAACACCTCAAAATGGGTCAAAATGGGCCTCAAACACCTCACTTTCAAAATGAAGAAACTAGTGCTTCAAACACCCATAATCATAGAGGCAACATTGGATGCACTAATGGCGTTCTTGTTGGATCTATCACTAGACCTCTTCATCCTACTTCACACATAGGAAGAAGTCCCCACATGAACAAGAAGTCCTAATTCCTATGGCAAAAGAAGTGAGGACTAGTTCCACAAAGTACATAACTCTTTCACTTGAGATTTGAGACATTTTGTCTCTAGACCAGTTTATGAATTAGAAGAAGAGAGTTGGTAGAAGAATTGAAAATAGAGGCTCTTTTGTGCAAAGGGACTACCAGCAAGCCTAGGGAAAACTGACTCTAGCCCACTTTGATAGGAGTGACAGTTGCACTACCTGAGCTTGGGTCCCAAAATTGGACAACTACTTGTCCCTAAGACCAATGCCAGAAGTGGATGCCATCAAATTTGCTACCTTAAACTTAGATGGAGCTGCCCATGAGTGGTGGTACCATGGCTTGGTCACACTTGGCCACACTCTGATCAACACTTATGATGAGTTTACAAACAAGTTCATTGAGAGATTTGACAAGAGAGATCCAAAGATGCAATTTAGAGAGCTTTCACAATTGAGACAACATAGCTTTGTTGATGCCTACATTGTTGAATTTCAAAGGCTTTCCATCATGGTTCCTAACATCACAGAAAGAAGATTGGCGGTCCTTTTTAGTGAAGAGCTAATGGAGACATTGAGGGGATGGGTTAAGGCTTTTGACCCACCAACTCTCCAGTAGGCAACAAGGAAGGCAAGAAGCATAGAGCTTGCAGCCCCAAGAAACAAATTTCAATCAAGAACCTTCCAAAATAAGGAGGACAAGAAGCATTTTCATAAAGATGTTAATCAGCCCAAGAAGTTTCCATCAAGAATGGATGATGACCTTCGTAGTGTGCTTAGAAGGAAAAAGCTATGCTTCACTTGCAAAGAACCATGGGCCCCAAGCCATAAATGCTTCGAAAGGAGAAAAGTTCATCATTTAGAGGTCTATTCAGTTGATGAATCAGCATCAAAAAAATTAGAAAAGCAGTCTTAGTTGGAGGATAAAGAAGAAGAAGAGTCATTTGAAGAGTCAAAAGAAGATAAGAAGAGTGAGGGCACTCTTGACCAGCTTTCCATCTTTCTAAAAAATGAATCTTTCAAGGTTTGTGGAGTCCTATGTCGGCAGTGAATTGTTGCTTTCAATGATACTGGAGTCACACAATTTTATTCATGAAGGTATTGTTGCCAAAAGAGGACTCAAAACTGAAGAATTTGAAGGCTTTAAGGTAATGGTGGCTGATGGTTTTACACTCACATGCACAAGGAAGATACCTCAAATGAATATTCAATTGGGCAACTATGAAGTCAAGGATGACTTCTATGTTGTAAGTATTGGTGACATGGATGCAGTTATTGGCAGTTGGCACCAATGGTTGCGTTCTTTGGGGGAGATCACATTGAACTTACAAACCATGGAACTGAAATTCCAATCAGATGGGAATAAGGTTGTGTTGAGAGGGATGTCTAATGGGTCCCTCACATTGTCTCCTTCAAGTGAATGGAAGGATTGATCCGACATGACCAAAGTGGAATGGGCAGCAAAAGTGTTATCATGCCCACCATTCCTCAAGAAGAAAAGAGGGATTACCATCTTGATGTGCAAACTTTGCTTACTAGTGAAGCAAGGTTTTCAATGGCATACCACCTAGAAGACCGCCTAAAAGGGGAATTGAACACATGATAGAATTGGAGGAGGGTGCCAAGTCCGTCATCACCACCCCATATCAACATCCCAAAAGACACAAGGATGAAATTGAAAAGGCTATCAAAGAAATCTTGGACATGGGACACATTCGTCCAAGCAAGAGCCCCTTTGCAGAATCGGTGGTTTTGGTGAAGAAAAAGGATGGAACTATGCGCATGTGCATAGATTACAAAGCTCTCTAAAAATACCATCAAAAAATCGGTACCCAATACCAAGGATTGATGAGCTACATGGAGCAGACTTCTTCTCGAAGATAAATTTGCAGTGTTCCACAGGGTTTCGGGGACAGGGACGAGGACGGGGGGATGGCAAGAGATGCGTTTCGGAGATGCGGGACAGGGGGTCTAAGTTTGGGGAGGGGGGGGGAGGGACAGTGGGGTGCTGAAATACATATAGTACTTGAAAAAATAGTTATAAAAGGCGTATAAGTATAAAATTAGCATCTTGGAGACAACTAGGAGTCCCTAGACATCTTGAGGACACCCCAACATCCTCAGTACTAGTGGCGTCTTGGAGACAATGACACTGGTGGTGGGATGGTGGCACTGGTGGTAGGCTAGTGAGGGGACGCCCCCCCCCCCCAAAGTCCCCAAGTCTCTGAGATGTCCCCGTCTAGGAAACGCGAGGTTTTTTGGAGGGGACGCATCCAACATTATGAATTATTAGTTATGCCTTTTGATTTAACTAACACTCGTGCAACATTCCAATCTTGTATGAATCAGGTATTCAACAAGCAGCTATAGAAGTTTGTTCTAATATTCTTTGATGATATCCTAATCTTTAACAAGACTTGGGAGGAGCACATGAAGCATTTGGAGGAAGTGTTGAGCATTCTTGAAGCTGAATATTTGTTTGCAAAGGACTCCAAATGCGAGTTTTCTATGACCGAACTCTTGTACCTTGGTCACATGATCACCTCAAAGGGGGTTAGTGTGGACCAAGAGAAGATTAAGGCCATTTTGGGTTGGCCACCACCAAAAAACCTTACTCAATTGAAGGGTTTTTTTGGTCTTTGTGGCTTCTACAGAAGGTTTGTGAAGGGTTTTTCTTAGTTGGCTACTCCTCTCACCAATATCACAAAAAAGGGGGCCATTTGTATGATCTAGTGCAGCGCAAAAATCTTTCATTCAATTCAAACAAATCATGAGCACATGCCCTGTTTTGGCCATACCTGATTTCTCCAAGCCCTTTGAGCTTCAATGTGATACTTCTGGAGAAGGGATAGGTGTTGTCCTAATGCAAAATAAGCACCCAATTGCATTTGAAAGTAGAAAGTTGAGGGGTCTTGAAAAGAGTTACTCAATTTATGATAGGAAGATGCTTGCTATAATGCACACTTTGACAAAGTTTAAGCAATATTTAATTGGTGGCAAGTCCATTGTACTTTCCATACTTTTGACTCCCACTAAGCAACTTTGATAATTTGGAGGCATTAATACGATGTCATTCAATCTTCCTTCCTTTTTCCACATTATTAATTTAAAGGACAAAAGATTGTCTAGGCATTATTGTTAGAATCATTACATCATATAGCTAGTTAATAAATAAATATTATTAAGTTAAGAGTTAGATGTTAGTAAGTTGGGTAGAGTAATTGTTAGGTTGTTGGTACACAGGAAATGTTGAAATGCTTTATAAGCCATTGTAAACATAAGATTTTATGTGTATTTATTTGTGTCACTTACAAATGTAAAGTTCTCTATTATTATTTATGTACAGTTCCTGGTTCGTATAGTGGTATCAAAGGAAGGTTCTTGAAAGATGAAATATCCCCTCACAATTTTTTTCAATTTTTGCCACAATACTTCACCCATTAGCGTTAGCAAACCAAATAACCAGCTGAAAGGAACCCTTTCACTTTCTGATCACCCAGATCCCAGTGTGGACAAAGTGAGAGCATACGGTAAAAAGCGGATTGTTAGCATATAAAACTGAAACTGCTAGAAAGTACAATGATGCAGATGCAACTCAACCACTTATTCAGTGGGAGTATATTGACGGCTCAGCCGATCAGCATGATGATGAATTACAAAGTACTGAAAGTAAAGTATGGGCGGTTTGCCGACCCCTTCCACTTGTTCAGTGGGCAGTACAGAAAGTAAATGCTAAAAATAAATAGACGGTGTGGCTTGTCCCTTCCACTAAAAGTGGGAATTACAAAGTAAAGTGCAGAAATATAAAATGACTGAATAAGTACTACTGATTTCAGCCTTACAATGAGAATAATCTACAAGTTACAAAGAGTTATAGCTATCCAATCCACTGCAAAATGATATTAAATGATTCTCCAAACTTCTCAAGCTTCTCAACTATGAAAAACAATCCAAAATTAGAACTTCTAACAATCTGATATGAAAAACCAATGTACAGAAAACTCAAACCAGCAAGCATAAATCACACCAAAATGCTCATAACTCGATGAAGACTCCTCTGAATGACATGAGAACAAATGCAAATGAAGCACAGGAGGTAGGCACCCAAGTTAGGACCAAGAAACAGTATCAAACACCTGCCAATATTTTATGCACGCGTTCCAAAGCACTTGTAGGCAAGGTATGGCCTTCAAGGAGGGGTGACCAACAAGATAAATTCAAAGACTCCACTAAAAAATATGTAACTTTGCAATATGAGGCGCCCAAGATAGACAAATACATAGGGTCAATACCCAGAATGAGCAAAAATTCACCAAGTGAGCAATGAGCAACAACGTGCTTCTACAAGCACCAAACCAGCAAACCAAAAACTGAGAAATCACACCACAAACTTCAGAAAACATCAACAGAAAACTTCTCCATTACGCTCAATCTATTCTTCAATGTAAAAAACAGTTCAAAGCTTAACTAGATGCTATCTTGCAAGTATGAAGCTAAGGTTGCTATGAGGTATGCATTCCTCTTGTAACCATTTCGGCGGCACTTCATTATAATTTTCAATGGATACCAACAATGAAGCC
Source organism: Sequoia sempervirens (assembly GCA_007258455.2). Lineage (NCBI taxonomy): Eukaryota > Viridiplantae > Streptophyta > Pinopsida > Cupressales > Cupressaceae > Sequoia > Sequoia sempervirens. The sequence continues at coordinate 11,095 of VDFB02067729.1, read as the reverse complement.
CAGCACTCTTATTTATAACCTTTTCTCTCACAAATTCAAATTCAACTCCCTCCAAATGGGGCGCACAACTCAAATTCACATTCACCTTCATCAATTTGCAATTGCATTTCATTTCAATTCCATTAGCCACCTAGACATGGTGTCCAAAAATGGAGGAAAGACTTTGTTGAAATTGCAAATATATCACAAGCTAGGCATCCAAAAGATTAAGTGAAAATACCTTATAAAAATCACCTTTATAAAATTAACTTATCTCTCCAAGTTAGGCGTCCTCCAAGCCTTAGCAACATATTTTCACTTAAAATATAAATTTAATCAAAATACTGAATTTACCAAAAATGAGCTCCAAGAGTGTGAGAGACCAACTACTGAAACTGACTTGCTTGAAATAGCCTATGAACTGGCCTACTAAAATCCTGCTAAAAATAGCACTTACTATAAATAGCATACTGCTAAAAATAGTAAGTGTGTCCAAATGCATTTTAACCGCATTTAGAGTAGTCGTCGCAACTTACTAAAAATAGTAAGTCTGGAAAAGTCACCTGTTTTAGTTGCATGTCACGCTACTGCGAAGCTCTCTGAAAACCCAGAAGGAATTCAGAATCCAAACTGCAAAACTCCAACATGCAAGCCACCAAAACTACCAAAGTATCCTCCTAGAAAATAGGAAACCCTAATTTCTGCTTCCGACTAGCCTATGGGCCTCCAAGATAAGCTAACGGCCAACTACACTGATCACTGTTGAGAAGGGAACATTACAAAAGATAGACGGTGGTTAAAAATTGGTGGATGCAGAGATTATTGAGATGAAGCTATTATCCATGTTTCCTTTCCTGATTGAGACAATATGGGCAACTGAAATATAGTGATTCAATGGTGGCTGAGATGTGGAGCTTTCACTAACCAGAATGGAGCACCATATTCTGATTCCAGCGCAAGAGGTCTGCTAAATATTCAGCACCTATAGATATTCACATAAAATTTGTTGCTGTTTTGCTGTCAAGAACTGATCCTTATCATGGGTGACTGATTTTTTGTTTATTAATTATTTAATCAAGGAGGGGTTATGGATGGTGACGCTAATTATAACTGCTAGTAGTTTGCGATTTGATTGGGGGTTCTTGACAAAGCTTGGCAGTTTTATTGTGTGGCAATTTGTGTTAACGGCAGCATATGTTGAAGGTATTAGGTAAGTGGCTGTAGCCAGGCATCCTATTGCAATTTTAACATTACAAAATTTCCAGCAACTTCACATATTTAAAAGATATGTTTAAATTGACTGTGTTTTATTTTAAGGCTGATTGATCTGCCTAAATGCGTTCACATAAAAAATTGAAGCCACTGTCACAATGAATTGGAGAGGAGAATTTGTTAAAGAATCACATTTGATAGTGAGAAGTTGCGAGTTCCACCATGCTGTTGTTATATTTTACACGGTGAAAACAATAATTGAGGTTTGCTACATGTGAACATTTTGAAAAGGGCATAATTTTTCAACAAGACTTGAAGTGTAGTATATTGGGTGCATGAATTTTCCATTGATAAGAGAGGTCAAACCTTTCAAAACTTCAAGTAGGTAGTATTTTTGGAGCTTTGGTTTAAAGGCATGCGGTGCCTTTTTTAAAGAGGTTTGTTTTGTAAAATTTTAGTTATATTGTAAATGGGTGTATTATCAGTCTAAACTGGCATCTTGCATGATATATATGGATATACATGAAAAAATATTAAATATTTATAATATGCGTGTATTCTGAGATACTACATCTATCGGATAGAGTGTAACAGGGTCTAAGAGAAGGCTGGAGGAAACAGAGGTTAGAGGAATCATTCCATTTCGAGCTAGCTTTTCATTCGGAGATGATCAACTGCGTGAGAAGCTCCAAATATTCAAGTTCTTTCCCTTTTAGATAAGGGGAAAGTTAAGCAATTGTGATCCAAAGTTTTGGTAATCAAGACAACGAGAAAATTTGGTGGCCAGAATAGTAAATGATCCAAAGTTTTGGAAACTAAGACAATGTAAAATTTTGATGATCAAAACCGTAAGAAATCTAAAATTTTGATAACCAAAACAATGAAAAGTTATGGTGACTAAACAATTTATTTTATTGTTTTATCTAAAATCTTGAGCTCTGGTATGCGAAAATGTTTTGTACAGAGGATGCATTTTTCAAATGAATTTAAAAGGGGAAAATTTAACAGCAGTAAACTCAAGAATTCCGGCATTTGTAAAGCTCGCACAAAGCAAGCATCTCCATTTACCAAAATTATAAAACCAACAATAGTTGCTTACCAGTGTTTTCGGTCGCTTCCATTCCAATTTCCAAATGTTGACCGAAGACGGATGTTTTTCTTATTTGCTGAAGGGATGAGCATCGGAGGGGGCGACAACGGAATTCCTGCTTGAGTTGGACGGGAATAAATCGAAATGATGCTTTTTTAATTTTTTGGGCCAATCTGGAACTAGATTTGGTATTCTTTAGTCTTATAAATTTTTATTTTTATTTTTTTTCTCTAATAAATTATTATTTTTTGGTGGTTTCAAAATGGAGGTACGGAAATATTATACTTTTATTTGGTCAACAACCTATTCTCACGATGAATCTTTTTAGTAACTCTCAAAATTTTGGTTATTTTTCATTATCCAAAAATTAAATTTTAATTTTTTTTATTGTCTAAATATTATTGAATTTTGATATTGGTAGATACGTTTAATATTATTTTCAATCAATTAGACTTTATTGAAATTATTTTTCAATATATTTTTTAGTTTAAGAGCAGCCATGTAAGTAATTATGTTTTTTTTTATCAATTCATTTTCTTCTCAACTTTTACATGGAAATTGATAAGTGTCATTATAAATGGGCGGATTTCAACAATATGTTGAATTTTTTAAGAAAATTAAAAAACTATTGACACACATTTCAAAATGTTGTCACCTATAAATTGAATCATATCAAACCCAATTCACCATCTTGTTAAAAAATCATCAAAATTTATATTTAAGTTTTAGTAAATAAAAAATACCAAGATTGGGGTGATTCAACTAAGGTTTCAAGGGTAGAGGATCGAGATTTTTTGCTCCAAATTTAAAGGGGCATGGAATCAAGCATAGGAGATGTAAACTCGTAAAGGCCTAAGAGTGATGATGTGGGATGTCCATCATGTAACAAGTCTATAAACAATGCACTTTAGTGTGCTAGCAAGGTGGTGGGGTTTACCATGTTGGGGCATGACCTAGCACAAGGCTTGACTAAGCAAGCATGAGTGGCATGCTCTTACTACTAGGGGACTCCAATCTAACATTGTTTGATCATATGGTCATAGAGCCTATGTTAAAATTGATGGGGTGTTGCAACAAGCTCATTATTAGTGTTGTTATTGACAACTTTGTATACACCAAAGGTATGGGAGCATGCATAGTCACCTTAAGTATTGGTGACCTCTTCATGCTAAATATCAAATGTGTGGGGGCTAACATCAAGAACTTGTCAGTCATATGCATCATCACAAGACCCATCTCCAATGTCATTAACTAAAATTCTTCATCATACCATTGGCCTTGTCAACTTCATCCAAGAATATTACTACTTCCAAAGGATCACATGAACCTAAGTTCCCTTATGCTCTTTCAATCGTTATTCTCTTACTTATTGTTTCTAATTTTCTTCTTCATCAAAAGTGAAGTGTGTTATTTTTTATGTTTTAAGGTGATTGTACAAACAATTTGGACGATGTCGGCAGGCTCGTTGATCATACGATATTTATAGTTCTTATGGAGAGAAAGTCAATTATAGCAACATTAGTTGTGATATCCTTACAATCCCCCATCACACATTCAATCATGAGCATGTTTGAGTGGTGTAACTATCTACATCCCTAAAGTGCATAACTAAAGTATAAATCCAAAGGTCAGCTTTTTTCTCAAGGGTTGGTCAAGCAGTTCCTTTATATGGAAGTGTTTGACTTATAACTATTTGATCTTACTATTTCTAGTAAAACTCAATCATCTAATGAAAGTATGGGTTGTGAATGTTACGATACCAAATTTTTTTAACTTGTAAAATAAAGTAATACCAGAGAACTTAATATGTTTTCAAGTTATTTGGTTTCTAATTATAAAACACAAACTTTACCAATGACCCTTTAGGATACCTAAGATGGAGGTATTATTCTATATTGTAACTCAAGCAAGCTAACTAAATTGCATGATTTCTATTTTCTTTCATTTATTAAAGGAACCAAGCCTATCATTAGCTAACACCTATTCCAATAAACATTTGGTTTGAATGTTGCATGAGATAATGGATGCAAGAAAGCATTTTAATTTGAGAAATAAAAGTTCATATTATATTGAGATGTCATTTCCTATTTTCTTATTACATTAGAATTGTATTCTAGAAATGAGGAGCATACATGGTGAAATAAGAAAATAGTTAGAGACATCCCTTTGTCATTCTAGAATTGTATAGCTTGTCAGATTTTGCAAAGATTGACTTTTAAGGCTTTAATGTGAAATAATATAATGGAATACAAACTCACAAGTGATTATTTGCTAATTCAAGAAAGAAAGAAATAAGCCTTAGAATTATAAAAAAATAATGTCTTGTGTTATTATGAATGTTTTGATAAAATTAACATCAATATTATTTAATTATGGCTAAAGTGTTAGCCAACTATAACTTAATATAAACATGCGAATAGATCTTTGTTTCACAAACATTGAAAATTTTCCATTTGAAGGTACAATCTAAATGAAAACATGAAAAGATATTTAAAACTTAAAATTTAGATTCCTTTGAGTTAACATGGGGACTATATTATATATTATTCTTTCCTTCATTAATTTCCCATCACTTATCTGGTCATAACTTCTTTCACATACACAACTTTATAAAACACATATTTTTATCTAATAGTTCTTTTATAAAAGGTAATGAGGGGTTTTTTGGAAGGACTGGGCAACCCTTTTACAATAAAGTTAACAAAAAATCATACAAGGAAACTATCATATAGCACAACATAATCATTCATTCAAGATAATTATAACAGACCACAATCCCAAGCACAACTAGAAATAAAAACCATATGAGACCAAAAATAAAAAAAATAGAAAGGACACAACATCAAAGTGTGTTCAAGGTTATGGCATCCCCCCACTCATGTTGTAAGACCTAGATATGGGTGCTCATGGCTTATGCAATTAGGGTGTCAACATCCTTGGCTTTTCATCCTCTTGTACATGCACTTGACCTAGCTTGGATTTATCCTTTGTTATTCTTAACATTCTCATGTAAAGATTTTATGCTGTGAGAAAATTGGTATATCAACCTTATTGAAATTCACAATTTTTAAATGCTTCCTTTTATCTCCATAATATCAACCTCCAACCTATCAAGCCTCTCATCCTTTTTTTCCAACTACTCTTTTAAACAGAGAAAATCCTCCTTGGCATTCTAATCTTCTAACAACGAGCTATGAATCATGTTTCTAGTAATCTCCACAAAGAATCACTTCAACGCCATATGTTGCATTTCAATTTCCTTATGTAATTCATTTGTTTTATCAACTTAGGTAGCCTATGGCATAAGTGATATCCTTTATAGTGGAGGATGAACAATTTTCACTATCCTCTTAATTGTTTGAACTTAAATATAGAGTCCATCAACCTCTAATATTTGGGCTTCCACATTAATGTTCTCATCTTCCTACATTTTTATTTTACCTTTACCAATTGTAGTGTAGAAAATTGTATACCCTTTTGTAATGTCCCCATTTTTAGCACTACACTTTTTAGTGATTGATGGCCTATCCCCAGTGTGTTGTCGGCTAGTCAGAGGCAAAATTAGGGTTTTCGGCTGCTTGGTGGGTTCTTTTGAAGATTCAAGGGTTTGCATGTTGGAGTTTGGTTGTTTGGATTCTAGATTCCTTCTAGGTTTTCAGAGAGCTTCGCAGAGGTATGACATACAACTACGTCGGGCAACCTTTTCAAACTTACTTTTTTAGTAAGTTATGATGGCTACATCTTGGAGTTTGGGATTTTGGATTGTGGATTCTTTCTAGGGTTTCAGAAAGCTTCACAATGGTATCGCATGCACTTTGGTCCGAGCAACTTGCTGAATTTACTATTTTTAGTAAATTCTATTTTTGGCAGCAGTCCAGTTGGCATCAGTTCAATAGGCTTTCCTCTTCAAGCAATTCAGTTGGTATCATTGATTTCTGGCCTTTTGATGAATTTTTGGAGAGATAAGTTATTTTAATTAAAATAATGTTATTTTTTAACATTAACTCCTTGGCCTAGCAGTATGACTTTAAGTTGTGTTTAAAAGGGGGACTTTAAGGGGTGGACGCCTCATGAGGTATTTTATTAATTTTCTAAATTTGAAAATATGACTTGAGAAGGGGGACGCCAACTTTGGAGAAGAAGATTATTTCATTTTAAAGAAACATTTTAATTAATTAAAATGTTATATCTTGAGAGGGTGGATGCCTAAAGAGGAAGGAGTCAAAAGTCAATTCAAAACCTAATTCCTTGGAGGATGGGCGTACCTTCTAGAAGCTGTTGGAGATTCTTTTTGATGATTATTTAAGGAGGCCTCTACTATTCATTTTAGCATCTTATTTTCTATCATACAATTATGCTGCTGAAATGCTTTCAGAGTTGCTTCGAGGAATGCATACCTCCTAGCCATTTCTCTTGGTTTTGTGCTTGAAAGATAGCACCTAGCTAAGACTTCAGAGACTGCTTCTCATCCAGACAAGCAGACAGAGCATCAAGGTTGAAGATTTAAGAGATTTTTCAGTTTTGCATTTGTTGGTTAGGGTTTTGCTAAAGTGGAAATCTGCTCATAAGTTTGTGCACGATTTTTTGTTGGTTCTGGGTACTTTACCCTTGGCTTTCTCATCCTAGGGCACCCCTCTTTGGTGAGTTCCAGATTTTATTGTTAAGTGTATGATTTTATCTTGTCAAATCGCCCTTTCTAGAGGGATTTTCATTGCTGAGCTTGTCTTGAAATTTGTGCAAAATAAATAAGAATCTTTTGTAGTGGTTTCAGTGTTCCATCTTGGTCGCCATCATTAGTAGACTATTATGCATTTGATTTTGTGTCAATAGAGTGAGATTTGAGTGAGATATGAGCATTTTAGTGAATTGCTAGGTTGTTGGTTATAGCAATTTAATTGTTGGTCTGTCATATCAGACTTAGTTAAATGCAATTTTGTGAGGGGTTTGTGACTAGAGAGTCTTGTTAAGCTTTGAGGAGATCATATACATTATTGCAGTATTGGAGAACTTCTAATATTGGGCTCTTGGTGGACATTCTATCAAATTGTAAGTTGTTCAGTAGTACTGTCAGCATTCTCATTTAACTCCTTCACTCTCTTATTGTATATTTTTGCTGAATAAGTGGAAGAGGTTGGCTTTCCACCTCTTTAATTTCAGTTTGTAGCCTTAGGGACCCTCTGAACATATGCTTGCCCTCTCTCGGCGCATTCTTGGTTAGAGTTACTTCAAATCAGCATGCACAAGATCCTCTGACCATATGCTCATCTATCCTAGACGCATTCTTGGTTAGAGTTCATTTGTAATTTTGCATTGTACCAGATCCTCTGACCATATGTTCGTCCATCTTGGCCACATTCTTGGTTAGAGTTATTTCTGCATCGTTTTGGTTTTCATGCTAACCTTAATGGGTGTGTGTTGCATTGTATTTTCTATTGAAAATTTGAAAAAAAATAGTCCAAATTTTATGGGTAAACCTAATAATAGGAGAGTTACAATTTTTGGAACGAAGAAAAAATTAGGAACCCTCATCAAAAATTTAAAATGGTTTACTCCTTTCTAATGAAGGGGGGGTCTGAATGAACTTCTTCATTGTAGAAGGTGGTTCTAATGAACCTCATTTTTTCACCTTCACCTCCACCATTTCAAAATTTATGCATTTTTTTTACTATCGAAGCTTGGGAAGGAGGTGGAAATGGAGTCAACTTGATAAAACCAAGTTGGATGATTGTAGTGATTGAAACGTGCTTTCCAACAACTATAAATTTAATATATTTTGTTTTTATTTTATATTTTATTTTTTAGTTTTACTGTACATTGGTTTTTCACCGAACGTCAAGTTCAATGAAAAATCATTGTGAAAAAATAGTAAATTTGAGGAAATTTTTTGAAAAATATATATCCCTCTAGGTATTGATGTGTCCTCGCTCTAACAAAAAAGAAAATTAAATTTCAATACATACCAAAAAAGTTATGGCGAACAAAAGTGCACCTATAGTTTGTTGCAAATGTTTTGACTTCAAAACTTAATTAAAAGAAAAAATATTCAACAAAATGCTATATGAAACAAAATGAAAGAATCCAGATACTTGTGTTACCAACCTAAATTCAAAAGAATTAGAATTTTATCCTTGTAGAAAAAAAGTTACAAGGAAATAAGTAATAACTAATTTTTTTTAAAATTGTTGTTTACTATTAAAACTAGTTATCAAAGGAGATCTGAAAAAAATTACACTTAATTTTCTATTTTTTAAAAATACATTTAAAAACGAGACAAAAATCTCACAAATTACTAGTTAATCATCATTTACAAATCTCTAATAGTTTGCCCACTATAAGTGTCGTAGTGAAGTTTTCTCCCGAAAATGCCGATTCTAACGTCAAGTTTGGCCAAAAAGTAACCCATTATTGTGGGATGACCCCTTATTACAAGCATCGAGCCACGCATCCTACCATCCTGTGCCCATCAAGGTTTAGTTGACAGTTGAATGACAGAGAAATCAGTTTCTACACCAGAGGTCAAGACGGAGTTTAGTTCAGTTTTCAGAAGCTTTGAAGATGTTGCGTTTTCTGAGGTCCAGGAACCGGGAGAAATCAGATTTGACTATGGCATTTGAGGAAGGAAAGGTTAGTTTGGCCACAAGAGATTTCATTGAGTATGCCGAACAGTACAAAAGACAATGTGAACATGAGGCTGCCATACTCCGTGAACAATATCAAAACATGCCAGATGATTATAGGAACAATGTTTCATTTGATTCCCATTTGAATTGTGTGGCGTTACTGAAGCCCAAAAAGTTGGAGATGGTGAACCACATCAGGAAAATGATAAAAAGGGAAGCAGAACAAGCTTTGGTTGAAGGATCAAAGAAGGAAGAAGATGAAGTGCCTATTTGTGAATTGCAGCCCACAAATAAGCAAGTTGAAAAAACTTTGACAGTTGATGAGTGTATGAGAGAACTCCATAATTCTTCCTTGGACTTGCATGTGATAGCAAGTGATGACTAGTTCGGTGAAAAGAGCGTGGCAGTAGTCTTGAATTCTAATTTGGATTCAGCCCATGAAGGTCTTGAAGCTAAAAGCTTCACAGAAGATGTTGGTAGGACTATTGTTTGGGATAAGTTCGTCGAAGAAAAGGAAGATGAAGGACATATTAGTGATGTTGGAGGCGAATCCAATGAGTTCATGCATGCTCATTTTGAAGATTTGATGATGAAGGATTTTCTTCTTGTTGCTGACCCAACTTCCCAAGAAGTTCCACATGAAGAAATTGGTGACATACTTTCTCATGAAGGTCCCGAAGAAGATAAGGATGGTGAAGTTTTCAAAACAGCAAGTATAGAAGGTTCTTCACTCCATTTCAGTGGTGACATTGTTGGACTTGGGTTTGACCAGCAAACCAAACCATTGGAAAGAAATGTTTTTGAAGTCAGCTTAAGAGATTCAGGAGTTGACTTATTCTATGAGTCAATACCTTCAGTGGAGCATGAAAATCTTTTTCCCGTTGACCATCACAGTCAACCCCTTGGCATTTGGGATCCGGGTGTATTGGAATCAAGTCATGAGAAAGAACCTGTATGGGATAAGTTTCCCTTTGATCCTGATGAAGAACAAGAACCGGATTGCATTACAAATTATGAGGTGGCCCTTGGAGGAGAAGTTGCCTTTGAAGAAGAAGATTGTCTAACAAAGCTCCATAATGATCTCTTTGAAGTGGTTGCAGCCACTAAAGAGGAATATGTGGTTACAGAAACTTTCCGAACAGCGGACAAATATAATTCTTTGATCAAGTTGGATGCTGCCATAATGTTTGATCAAGGAGACGGTGATGAAGGAGAAGAGCTAGAAGACCATATGGCTCTTGAAGATGTAGAGTTTGAAGGTGTTACTAAACACAAATCTGGTTTTTCAATGCATGAAGCTGATTGCAAACTAGGGGTCAAAGAAATTGTGGAGTGTGTTCCTCTCCATGACATTGAGCATTCTCCTTTGGTTGATGGTGAAAGACAAGAAGGTTGGAGCAGCTATAATGGCAGCGAAGACACAAAACAAAGTTCTGATTTTGAAAAGCAGCCAACCAGCAATCCACCATCTTTGCATATTCTTGAGTGGGAAGATCAAGTCAAAGAGTCCTTTAAGAGGGAAGTGCGAGTTCTATCCCAATTTGATCGCACTCACAGTTTGATTGAAGATTTCTACTGGAAGGCTCAGCTTGAAGAGAGAAGAAGAGGAGTTAAGGATGAAGTTGCTCTTCTCAACTTGCAACTTATCAGAGACTCTTTGGAGACATTGAAATCAGATTGCATACACTTGATTGAAGATCGGGATCATGCCATTGAACTTGCAAAGAAGACCTTCAGTGCTTTCCAAGGAAAAAAGAGAAAGGTTGATGAGCTTACTCATGAGCTTGAATCAACAAAGGCTATATTAGAAGAAACTCAAGTAGCATTGATGGAGGTAGATGATCAGCTTGTTGATTTCAAACTTTCCAAAGAGCAAGAAAATGGACAAAGAGCTTAAGAAATCAAGCAAGTAATTGAAGAACGCGATTATCTTCAAGAGGAGTTTGATCTAGAAAGCATCACAAGGAAATCAGAAGTTGCATGTGCAGATTTGGATCAGCAAGACGAAAAGAATGACTTCCAAGTTTTTGACAATCCTTTCTTTGAAGTGGGTGCAGAAGCAACTTATGACAATCCTCTCTTTGTTTTGAAATATGAGTCATGTAGTGAAGTGACCAAGCATGAGGTCAAAAATGAACTCCAGTCTAAGTATGTTTTGATATCACTCCATGAGGATGTGCCACGTTTGATCAGT